>JASCZI010030441.1:35826-68807 GCA_036250425.1 Stylosanthes scabra | reverse complement strand
GAGAGAGAGAGAGAGAGAGAGAGAGAGAGAGAGAGAGAGAGAGAGAGGGGGGGGGAGGGAGATGTATCTAGTGAGAATGACATTTTTATTTAAGAATATGAGAATGCATTTATAGCCATTAGATTAATTTAAATGGTTAAAATTGAATATCTCCACTAACTAACAATAAATACATATCCACTAAATGATAATAAATACTTTCACAAAAATTTAAATTCAATAAATATATTTTCAATTATGATTCTAAAATTAAATATTTAAATTCACTATTATAAAGAAAATCAACTATTATTCTTATTTTTTTTTTAATTTTTTTTACCTCTTAACAACACAAAGTTATAATTAAAGTTAAATTATTTTAAAAAAATATTAAAATATAATACATACACAAAAGTATTAAAACTGTTCCCATAATTAATAAGATATTATCTTATATAATACATATTATTGTTATTCAGTACATCATAAACTATTCTCAAAACGTATCAGATTTTATAATTAATAAGATATTATCGGATATAATCTGATAAGTGCTTGGGTTTCAAATTTTAATACATATTATTTATATATTTTTTAATTATATATTATTTAAATTATTTAGTTACTGTTACCATTATATATTAGTCATAGGTGGGTTTCAACTTTCTTTAACTATATATATGGGTTTTAATTTTGTGTCAATTCATAAACTTAAAATTTAATTATTATTTTTATTATTTATTATTTAATTATTGTTATTATTATGTATCCTAATTAAACTAAAAATGTAAAATTATTGTCCAATCAAAATTTTAATCCATCAAATTGAATGCGTTAGTTATCATTTTTCTTTTTAATATTTTCAATTATTTTCAATATAATAACGAAATCCATATGTAAAATAATGAAATCAACGTATGAGTAATACATTACCACATAATAGTACAGTAATTAAATAATATATAACAAAATGATTTATAATTAACTACTTTTTATTCTAACCTGTTTTATTATATTGTATTAAGTTTTTTTTAAAGATTAATTTTAAGTTTATACATAAAACAAGAATTTTACATTGATAAATTAAAAATGTAGGTCTTTAAAATAGAGAGAGAAAAAAGTGAAATAGAAATAATCATGTGAATGTATTTATTGCTGTAGATAGTGGAAGAGTTTAATCTTAACCATCAATCTAGATCTAATGGCTATTAATTCATTCTCACATTCTTATATAAAAATCTCATTCTCATATGATACATCATATATATATATATATATATATATGATTTTAATAAAGAATAAAACTGTAAAAATGCATTGAAACTTCATCTCTTGATCAGATGCCAAACAATATCCGGGATAGAACTGGATGAAAAATCGTCAAGCGACACCTATATAGTTAGAAAAACAGTAAATAGTAAATAGCATGGTTATAAAAATCGAATTAGACCAGTTGGTAGGATCAATAAAAGTCAAAAAATAGTACTTGATCTAGTTCAGTTAAGTGAAAAAACACTCTAAATTATAAACAATTATGCATATTAAAAAAATTCTTTCATAAAAAGTGAAAAATTTGTAAGGCTTTAAACAAGTTTCGCTACTCTTTACTAACACTTCACTCTTCACACGAATAAAAGAAACAAAAACATATTTGTGATATGTGGTCCGACTTGCCACCGGCCGCTTCTCGAATAGCTGGTCCAGCTAGCTAGTTAGGTCGGTTCCGCCTTGCTCCGTTTCTTTGGTCCCCTCTTCCTTCCAGAAATAGACCTACGTTGGTCCCCCTCTTCCTTTCCAGAACAAGAGGAGATGAAGATAAGAGTTTTTTATTTTGGGGTCTTGAAGATAAGAATTTTTTTTTTTTCGTATTATGAAGATAAGAATTTAAGAACACAAGCTTAGGTTGATGTTTGTAATTTCTGTGGCCCATAACTAAAGGAAGTTGGTTTTTGTATTACTGAGAAATGGGCCAAATCTTCTATTAGAGCTCATTACTTTATAAAAATTTCTTACTCTATTCATTTCCTTGTTTTAACAAAGGTTCCATGTAATACCAAAAATATAAAAAAGAAGAAAGATTCCATGTCCAAAAAAATAGGTTCATATTTATGTAACAAAAAAAATGGTTCATATTTTATAGTTTTATAAATTCACACTTTTAAAAAATATATATTTTTTTAAGTTTCTTTAAATTTCATAGATAATAATTTAAATATATTAATATAGATTATATAAATAGTTTCTTGTTTGGATTATTTTTATCCCCTAAAGATAATGGAATTCATTAATAAAATTGGAAACGAATACAAAGTCCTAAAACAGGACAAGAGGCAAAACATTAGGGTTCTCCCAAATAACGTGACCTAACAGCCACAAATCAAACAAAAGGAAAAAACTTGAAGATGAATGAAACCAATTAACATTCGGGAAGCTAAGAAAACACCATATCTGCCTGAGATGTTAATAAAAATCTGATGAAAATTATCTGGTTTGATTCCATTCATGACATGATAAATATGAAATTGGTCAACATGATAAATGTTATACATTCTAAGTTAATATTAGAAATAGAAAATATATATATATATTATATATATATAATATATATATATATATATATATATATATATATATATATATATATATTATTTTCTAGATATAGATCTAATTTAATTAGAATGTACAGTCAAAATAAAAATATACAATCGTGTGTTGTCATATTTACATAAAATAATTCTTTTTCATGTCTATTATTTGGATATCTATCTCTAGAAAGCGCATTTATTTGATTTAATGATAGTCATCAGTGTGCCTAAATTAAAACTTTAATTTATTAAATATAGGGCGGTTAAGAAAATATAGCTAATATATTAAGAGTTCAATTTTTTTTTTTACTTCAAGTTGAATTGTTAATTAATATTGCAAAACAAAAACACCTACTCTTAGGATTTCAAAATGTTGAAGTTTCTAATATATAATCTATTGGAAAAAAAATTGAAATTTTAAATATAGTTTTTTAATCAAATTTTATCACTTTTCAAACGTTAATAATCATTTACTGTTTGAAAATAATTTAGAGAATTTAGTGAAAGATATTAAGCCTTCTTAGGAAGTTACTACTTTTGAAGGCTTTAGTTAGAGGAAAAAAATACAAAAAAGAAAAACCTTGGAAATATATATATACACATTAGGAGTTAAACCCTAAACCTAAATGATAATTCATGAAGGGATCAGTTCATCAAGAGAAAACAAACAAACAACAACAATAATAATAATAATAATGATAATTTTCAGATGAACAAATCTAACTCCTAGGCTTTATGCATTGGTCAGATCAAACCCTCTTGAACTAGTCTTGATGATTTGATATATGATATAAACTGCTAATAACTTTTAACACTAAGAAGTACTAACACAAAAGTGCACAACATTAATATGCATAAGACAAAGTCTTAGTACAACCAACATTATATTACTTAAGGACAACAAGAGAGTAACCACACTCAAAACCCTAACATATTAGTCACTTTTATTTTTTCCTCTAGTAGGGAGAGACACCTACATTTGCTGGTGTGAAAAACCCATCTTTCATAAGCACGTCCTCAGCTTCCTACACTCACACAAACATCAAATTTTGAAGTTACAAACCCTAGAAATAAGAGAGAAGACTCCTTTTGCATATATATAATTTGTCTATCCATTTTTATTTTAAATACTTAAACTTAATTTAAAAAAAGACACAATTTATTATAATAAATAATTGTAATACACACAATACAACATTTTTTATCTAGTATATATCAAGTTTTAAAATTGTAACTATAAATTAATAGTCACTAATTTTATTTTTCTATCTCAGTTTTTTTCAATCTAACATCTTTGATGGCCATGTAGAAGAATGATGGTGTTGAGCCATCCAAAAACTTCAATGATCATGTCAAAAGGGTGCTAGGGGTAAATTTCTTTCTAGAAAAAAAATTAATCGAAAAGTTTCAATTATTTAAATGACATCGATATCTCGTTAATTTTAAAGGTTAATTTTAATATTTAAATATAATTTAAAATCAACCATAGAAAATGCTGAAACACCGATATTAGTGAAATATTATTTGAAAATCTTCCATTCAACAATAGCTAGGGTTTTGATGAAGTACCTGGCGAACATTAGCTTTCTTCACGGGTTGATGATCAGGCATAAGTCCGAAATGAATGTGTGGAAAATGGGCCCACTGAAACAAAGATGGACCCCACAAATAAATAAATAAATTACTTTGAAACCAACGTATGAGGGAACAAAGTGATGTATTTAGAGATATGTGCTTAATTAATTAAAGAAAAAAAAACTATTTTTTAGTCGGAAGCATTGGGAATAATCTAAAATGGGAAAAAGAGTCTCCTAAGAGAGTAAGATTTAAGATTCTCCTTGGATCTCACATTCTTTGCAGCAGCACTGAAGGCTTCTCTATGACTTATATCAGGATTCCCAGCCTTGATACGTTGGATCTCATCCCTATAATTCAGATGATGGATGTGTCAAGAAGAATCAAGAGCATGCAATTGAATAATAATTTCATTAAAAAAATTCAACTAATTAAGTTCTCATTAATTTTTTATTTTTAAAAATTCAAAATATTCTTCGAATATTTGTTATTAATTTATATTTGATTTAGTTTAAATTGTAAGATATTTTAGAAGTAATAAATATTTTATAATTATTGTATTTTTTAAAAAATAATAACCAATTATAAGAACATAATTAAAATTTATACCTAATGTATATCTAAACTTAAAATACAAAATTTTTAAACAGAAAATCCAATTATAAATTTGTTAAAATTTATATAGCTAATGATGTGAAGTTCTAATTCATTTTTTAAGTACTCTTCTAATTTTCTAAATAAAGATAGTTTTAAATTTTTTACCCTTTTAAAATTAAGAAAAAAAATTAAAAGAGCATCAATATTCAATAACAAATCCTTAAATTTATAATAATTAGTAATTAATAACTAATAATAATTAATAAGATGAAAAAAAATTAAACTTACTTGATGAAGCGGTTGTAGGCAGATGGAACTCTCTGTCTCTTCTCTGGAGCTGGACAATGGAAACACACAATGGACAACAATGCCACAGGCAAACAGACACCAACACTAAAAATCACTTCACTCACCCTTTTTGCCCCTAAAATTGCCTTCTCTCTCTCTCTCTCTTGATCTTTCTATATCATTACCTCATCATTATTTTACTATCTCTTAACAATCACACTCTCTCTATGTATTCAGCACTATATTTCCGGGGGGAGATTTATATTGTCTCACTCAATGTATTCATCAAAGGAGACATACATTTAAACTTAACTAACACCACAAAAACAATGTTTCATTAGGTCTAAGCTTTGATTTCCAATATTAGTAAATATTAGGTATCATGTTAACAAAACCCTAATTAATTTTAATTTCTTCAAGCAAGAAAGAAAAGGTTTTGTTACTTTCATGAAACCCTTTAGGATTTCAATTTCATTGTGAAAAACTGAAAAGTGAGAGACATAAAGTAGCCTAGCTAAGTTTGAAAATTTTGGAAGTCCAATGTTTAAACAATCAAATCAATCAAATTGAAACAAAAAAGCTTGCTTTTTTTTCCTAGTGGTAACTTTAAACATTATGCACAAGAAAAGAAGGGAAAAGAGAAGAGAGAGATATTTAAAAAAAGAAAAAAAGAATAATCATGAGAAAAATGTGGTTGTGTTAGGTACATAAAGATTATTGTTGTTCTCTCTTTTGGAATCAATTGTATGTAGTATGGCATAGAAACCTTAGAATAACTGTTGAGATTGACAAGTGAGTATTTGATAGGGGAAAATAACTTTTGTTTTCTCACTTTATTGGTCAAATAATATAGGAAATGTTTCTAGTGTACCCGGAACACCGGTACAGTATTTCTGTGTACCGTTGATTTTTATCATATATATTTTATAATTAAAATTAATTAAGATCAATGACTAAAAATACGGGAACATCTGATTTCCGGAAATACTTAAAACGCTTCCAATAATATAATAGCAACACTACTAACACTATAGGGCCACTATAGCTATATCACTGATCTGATGAGCTTAAAAGTGGTGTGGTGTTTAAAATGGTGTCATCAGAAGAAAAGTTTTTTTTTTCTTCTTTTCTTTGTCCATATATCATAGCCTTTTTCTTTCTTTTCTTTTTTTTTTTTTTGGGTTAATTTGGTGGTTTCAGAAGAATCTCTGATCACACCAAGCACTCCTTAGGAATTAAGAAGGGATTAAAAAAAAAGCAATAACCAAGAAAAACAAAAACAAAAAAATGAAATTGAAGAATAGATGAAGATTCTTTGGGATTATAAATGTACAAGAATTATTATTATTATTATTATTATAAAAAGGAGAGAATGAAAGGAAAAAAATTCTCACGTCTAGCAGCAGGAGGAGTAGGCTTAGGAGTTTCTTGATCTATTGATCCTCCTCTAATGTTGCTCATCATCAAATCATTTGGGTTTGGAAGCTGATGATTCATCATCATCATGTTTGATGATGGTGCATTTCGAATCTCCTCCTGAAAAATTAAATTAAAATATGCTAAATAATCATCATCATATATAATAATGTGTATATATACATATATAGTTCTTATAAATAAATGTATAATTAATAATAATAATAATAATAATAATAATAATAATAATAAGAAAATTGTAAAAATGAAAGCCCTAGAGAGGTAAGCCCCAGTAGTTCTTATAAATAAATGTATAATTAATTAGTTATTATTATTATTACCAAAAGATTTTGAGGAGTGAAGAAGGAGTGAGGAAGGTGAAGCTGATTGGCAGAAGGAAGAAGAAGGCCACGCATGTTGACACTGAGAAGGTTGGTGCAATGCCCACATCTCACTGTCACTGTTTTAAACAAACTCGTGCAAGGAACACTCACCTATAATTAACCATAATAATAACATTAGTAATAACAATTAAATTAAATTAAATTAAATAACATACATACACATAATAATTAGTTAAATTAAATTAGTACATAATAATAATACAAACAAAGAAAAAGGGTGAATAATAATTGAGTAATTAGGGAAAATGAAAATGAAAATACATACAGCGAGGACAGTGTCACAGAAGTTACAATGGACATAACAAAGCTGGTCGGTGTTAGAAGAAGAAGAAGAGAGTTGTTGTTGGTGCTGCTGCAGCTGGTCCGGTGAAAACGAACTTGTGGATGAAGCCGACATACTTGTATCTATTTTGGATTTGATTCTTAGCTTTTGATTTTGATTTGATTGATGGGATTGACTAATCAGTGAGTGAGAGGAGAAGAGAAGAGAAAAGAAGAGAAGAGAAAAGAAGAGAAGATAAACTTGGTTGCTATGTGGATGGATCTGATCCTCTTCCTCTTCTCTATCTATCTATCTTTGATTCTTCAACTCACTACTTACAAACTCTGTTATTAAGAGAGAGAGAGAGATGCCACTTATGTAATAAAGGATCAAATGTACCTACAAAAATTGCTTCTTTACTCTCCATTTTTGGTCTTCACTCTTGTGTCTATATGTTTTTCCTTCTAACCACAAATTATTATTAATTAATATTCAAACCTTATGTTATTGGAAGCATTTCAGCGGCTCCACATGATACATGGTAATCCAATCATCTTAACTGTTGATTTCAATTATAAAATAATTTTAAAATATATATAAATTAAAATGAATGATTAAGATCACTGAATTATCGTAAACCATAGAGCACCTGAAATGTTTCTTATTTTATTATACTTTAATCACGAGACTTATTCTATACAAATTTAAATGAAATAAATATGAGTTTTAGGGTCATGTTTATATTCTATTTTAATTTTTTGTAAAATATAAAAATAAAATTTATATTGTAAAAAAATCTTTCATACTGCTAGGATAGTATTACTAAAAGATACATGCACAAATACAAAATTTTTGTATCTGTACGTATATCTTTTAGCAATACATACTAATTCTATATGCTATCCTAACCTAAAACATATCTATATCTATATCAAATTATATATATCTATATTAAGTTACATATATCTCGAATAATTTCCTTTTAATCATTGAGAAAAGCTTAAATAGTTTAAATTTTGGGATAAATAATTTTATAACACTTTTTTAATTAAAATGATGATCTAAATGTACTTTTTAATATAAACTAATAAATATTGCTATCTTTTGTAGAAGATTTTTATGCTCTAAATTACTGATTTTATTAATATAATTTACTTAAGATTTAGTATATCTTTACTCACATGCAATGTACTAAATTTAGTCTTTATAAAAATATCTAAACTCTTTAAATATTTAAAATATGAAAAAAATATTTATAATAAAATTTAAAAATTTTAAGAATTTTGTCTATTAACAAAGTTAGCCTTATAAGAGACCTAAATCTATGTCAATTTTATTATAGATTTCACCAAAATCTAAATACATTAATGGTATATGTACACTTATTTTGACCAACTAAGTCTAACTAAGCTGGGTTTGCTAAAGCTTTTCGGAAGGGTGCTTGTGCTTTTTGAAAGCAGAAGCACCTCCTTTTGTATTTGGTAAACCAAAAAAACGACGTGTTTGTGTTTGTAGCTTTTAAAAGATAGGGGTGCTTTTGAAAGCACCTAAGGAGGAGCTTTTCAAAGATGGCTTGTGCTTATCAAAATTAAAAAGTCTAATATAACCCTATTTAATAATAAATATTCGCATTTATTATTACATTTATATCTATTATGGTCATTTTAAATTTTTAAAGTCATTTTACTAAACACAATTGCTGTTACTTGTGCTTATTAAAAGATCAATTTTATTTAATTTTACCAAACACATATGCTACGACTTTTAAAAAGCTATCTTTTAAAAGACAACTTTCATAAGCTACTTTTGAAAAGTAAAACCTTTACAAAACCCTCTCATCATTTAGTTCTATGTTAAATAGAAGATTATTTTAGGTATCAAATAATACAAAAAATAGCACCGAAATACACTTCTATTTATTTGGAGCTAAATTTAATTAATTTAGCACCAAATTTATATATTCTCGATTATCTTGATCCAATTTAAGTGAGGTCTTATTTAAAAATAGAAATTTTACTTATTCTTCTTTATATTGTGTTCAAACAATATTGGTCCTTCTCTACCAGACCACTACTGGTGAAGGATTATAAGTTTGGAGAGGAGGGTAAAAACCCATACAAATTACAAATAAAATTGCTACTAACTTAATTTATGTTAGTATATTTGCATTGCTGGACTTTTTAATTGATGGATTGTGTTATTTCAAGCTAATAATATCAGGATCTAGTTGTTCCATTCTTTTAAGGATCTATTTAATATTTTATTTGGTCACAATTTTATCACTTGACAAAAATCCTAATGTGGTAATACTCTTGGGACAAAACTAAACATCTTAGAAAATAAAAACAAAGCTCAATAAAAACTTTTACACCTATTTCAAAAGCTCAATTTCTAAATAAAGAGTCAAAGTACCTCTACCACCATTAATCAATCCCACAATGATGAGACATATCAATTGTTTTTTATTGAATACCACCTTTTGGCTCAACTTTCTGTAATTTCCAACAAATCATATGACATTTATTCTTTCTTAACCTTCTATGAAAGACTAAATACTAAATTATTAAGAAGTAGATCAAAATAAATTATGTGAAAAGCGATTCTAAAAGAATCGTCCTTTATTTCTGAGTGATTTGTTTAATTTTACCACAATATATCTGAAGACTGTAGTTAATCTAAAGGCATGAAGAAACCCTAACGAATATTATTAATTTATTATCTACCGCAAGAGTTATGACCAAACGCATGAAGGGAGCTCACGCTCACAAGTCACAATTAATGCTAAGGCACTGTACGTGAAACATGTTCTCCTAAAGTTTTATAATTTTAAACCCATAGTAGAAATTATTTGAAAGGTTATATTTTTAATACGTTTTTTCATATATTTTTCTTTTGAATTTAGGTGAATTTTTTGTATAGACTTTTTTTAAAATTTTCATTTATCTTATATTGAATTTTTTTTTTGAGATTTAATAAAAATCGAACTATAAAATTTTCATTCATAGAAGCTCTTACAACACTTTATAAAATCACTTTTTCCAAAAATTTTAACTAACATAGGATAAAACACGTAAATATTTGCATCTTTTTACCGAATAATTAACCTGCAAATGTGTGACACTCTCAATGACCATTTATAGATGTGAATGGTATGCATTATAAGTTCCATATCTTTTTAAAAAATAGTCTCTAAAAAATTTATATATGTCAAATATCCCCTGCATCATGAATTAATTTTTGAGGTTAAGTTAAATTCATATAATCTCAATTCTAATATATACATTAAAAATACACTATTAAATCAATTATTTGTCTAAAATATATTTAGAATATAAAATATATAAAATGATATATATGTATATATATATTTACAAATATATAATAGTTAATTTGGTAACTTATTTTTTATCCTATAATATTTTTAAGACACATAAACTAAGACTCTCGTGACATATGTAACTCACCCAAAAAATTCCTTTTTAGGGAAAAATAAGTCTCCTGCTTTGATCTATTTCTTGTTTCCTATATCAGCAAATTAATTATCAGTGATTAAAATGAAAAAAAAAAAATACAAGATACGCCTATATAACAAACATTGGATAGGTCAAAACAAGAAAATTGCTGTCCCTTTAGGTCAACGCCTTCAACAATTTTACTCTATTGCCACTCATCCAAATTTAATCTTCCGAATTCTACCTATATTAATAATATAAGGATGCATTTTAAGTATCTCATGAATTAAAATATTTCAATAATTTTAATCATTGATATTAATTATAAAATATATATAATTGAGTCCTTTATTTTTTTTATAAACCATACTTGATAAGCTTTCCGTACATATTATTGGGCACAACATTCTCACCATCGTAGTCCATTGTAGCCAGTCTACAAGTATTCCTTTTTAGGCTTTATAGCTCAACTCTCTGTAAGAAGTACTAAGATACAATTAATATGGCTACACCCTATAAAGAAAGTCTAAATCAAAAGATATTAGCATAATGTGTTACATCAATTTAACTTAGATCGGTCTGTTTACATGCAAGAGTAATATTATTATTTTAATTTTTTAAAAAAATTCTATAAGGCATGTATTTAAAAATCGTTTTTAAGAAAAATAAAAACTGAATCAGATTTGGGCTAATTAAAAATGGTGTTAACTAAAAAATATTTTTGAATTATTAAATTGCTAACAAAATAACTTCTAAATGTGTGATGACAAAATTACTTTTAAAATATTTAAAATCCAATAAAAATCTCAACTATTAACATATTTTTTTAAGAAGAATACTACGATAAATAAATTTTTTAAATGAGTTTTACTCGAAGTAAATTTTTTTCAATAGCCAAAGGCATTTTCGAAACATGAAAGAAAATAGAGGTTAAAGTTTGGTCAAAATTTTTCATGTACTTTTTAAATTATTATCCAAATATTCCCACAAAAATTCAAATCGAATACCTAATTAGTTTGTAAAATACAAAAGTTGTTTATCACTTATAATAAATAATATTTTTGAGTATTAAATGTTAAAATATTCTGAGAATATTCTTTTAACAAATTTAAAATATATCATTTTTCAACAATTTAAAATTTTGAGTATAATTTTAATCGTTTACTCTTAAAACTACAACTAAAATTACACTTTTTAAAGAAAATATAATTATATATAAAAAATTTATTCAATACAGATATAAATTAATATAAATATAAAAAAATTCTTACTATATAAATATAAATTCACATATATTTTTAATAAAGTTTATCTTTTTATTATTTACTTCTTTATCAAATAAGTCTCATAAGATAAATCAAGTCCTTCTTAGAGAAATTCTATATAAATAGGACAAGTTGTGTAGTAGTGATATAGTGGTAGCTAGTGGGAAATTTTTTTCATTAAAACAAAAAATGATTTTAAAGGTTGGCATTCCCAATGGATGTGTGTGTGTAATAGAGAGAGAAAGAGAGAGAGAAGGCAGAGGCGGCAGAGGTGGGGGAAGAGAGAGGGAAAGGGACGTGTGCATGGGAGTGATTAGCTTTCCTTCATTCATCTGTTGTTTTCAAACTTAAGAGCCTTTCACAGTCTCTGTCTTCTCCTCGTTTTACTACAATTCCATTTCATCATTACATAGTTTTATGTCCATCAAATCAAATCTTTGTTCTTTGTATTAGTTACAACTATTGCTTCAATCTAGGGTTTAATTAACGTCTTGAATGTATGGTACGGTGAATTTTTATAGTTTTTGGATATTTATTAGTAAAAACTAACATTACTGTAAATTATTTATTTAAGATTTAGTTACCCAATAGTTTCATCATGTTTTTAAGGGATAAAAGTGGGTAGATTATCTTCTATTAAAAAAAAGTAATTTTTAATTTTTAAAATAATGTTATAAAGAAATATGCATTTATTTTTTAAAATATTCGTTTTTTTTTATAATATTGGTTCTTTTAGAAAATTATCTACCTATTTTAAATTGGTTAATATATACTACCAAAATATTGATTATTACCTACAATTTTACTGATAAGTGAGACGTGAATAATTTATTTTACTCATCCGTCGCTAAAAGTGCATGGGTCAAAGCCCCATTAATAAAATTTGACGGTTTTTTTACCATTGACACTTGATATTATTGGCAAAATTAAAATATATTAGTGATATTTTTATTGTCAGTAAAAAAAGAAAAAATATAACATAATTTAACTAGAGAGCCAATTGTTATAAACTAATTTAAAAGAATAAATCTATGTGTACCATTTTATATACTTATATACACCATTTAGCAACACAGAAAAATGTAAATATTAACACAGAAATTTATATTTTTCTGTACTAATATTTATATTTTTTCATATTACTAAATAATGTGTACAAGTGTGTACAAATAGTACATCTAGTATTATCCAATTTAAAATTACTGCTTTATCTTAAATTTTATACACTGAATTCTAGTTCTAAACTTTCCAAAAAAAAAAGGTTAAATAATAATAATAATAATAATAATAATAATAATAATAATTGTCTAATATTGATTAATTAAAAGTTAATTTCATATACTTCTTAGATACAAATTTTAGATGGTAGAAGCTAGAAAAAAATTATAGGTTATTTTATATATTTTGAGAATTTTGGTGACAAAATTCTAAGACATTTAATTATATTGTTTGTTGTTTCTAATTAATACACAATTCTAAAAGACAAACATTGGGAAACGAAGGGTGTACTTAAATCCTCCTCTGTGTCCAAAAACACACACTGTTCCTTAATTAAAATTAAAAATCAAAATGATGAATGAAAAACAGTAACAAGGAGGCCAGTGCTACAATGAAGATGTTATGCTTTAGACACCATCTTGTTTTGTAACCCTCTCAGAACTTGATCAATGCTTGTGACCCACCTCTCACTTCACCCATTAATTTCATTACACTCTCTTTTTCTTTCTTTATTGCAATCAATTATATTGCATCATGCACACATACAGTAGTAACCTGATCCTATTGAGATGGGATACTGTTCATTTTGATTCCTTTGTTGCATTGTATCTATCTAATTTAGATTTTTTTTAAAAAAAAATTTCTTATACAAAGAAGAGATTAGGAGAGATTTGATACCAAAAATTTGTTTTTCGAACACTTTACAACTATAAAATGAAATATTTATTATTATTATTATATGCATTTAATAAATAAAAAATAAATTCGCTAATACATTTAATTTTATTTTACCTTTTTTATGAAAAAATATTTTCCAAGTGGGATAGTTGGCGCATCCGATAGTTGGTGTTTACTTGAAATTTAAAACATATAAAGGAAAGAAAAGAACCTAGGGCATGCATGTTAATATAAGAGTCGGAGATTGATAATATTATATGCTGTATTCCTAATCTATATATATATATATCAAAATGCTAGTTTTAAATCTTATTGTTAACCTATTTTTGTTATAACCCTCATCTTCATGTTTCTTGTATTATTGCTTTTGGAAGTTTGATGTAGCAGTAGTCCAAAATTGTAACATTAATAAAATAGAAGAGATAGGGTATTTACTTAGTTTTTTTTCTTTTCCTAAATTAATAAATTGTTATATATTCAAATTTAAGCCATGAGGCAACTTGATGAAAGAAGATATATATTAAGAAAATAACATCCACAAAAATAAGACCCAAGAGATAAAGAAATTGATCTGTTAGGATAATGATTAGTTAGATAATTAATTAGTAGTTGCTTAAGTATTATTTCCTTTTCTTAATAAAAGATTCAACCAACTATTGAAGTCAACATTCTCCCTATCCTACTCAAATATGAAATGCACCTCTTATGTGAACATTTCGGTTCCTCTTTCTCTAATCATTCTAGGAGTTTGCCTAATTTGTAGAACTTTAGGTCTTTGCAAATATAACTTTAAACAAAAATGTATAAGACGACTCTGAATAGAGAGTAGAGGTATGAATTGGATCAGCGTTTGATTATTATAACATATATACATAATCATATTATTAGGAATTACATTATTAAAATTAAAAACTTACACACAACTTATATTGCCATTTGTTAGCTGTACAAGTTAAAGTTTTGATATATATATTAGTAATGCTATATATATATATTTATTTTTTATCAATTAAATTTAACTAAGTCATTTATTTTATGTTAAATATAAAATTATTTCGCTATTAAATAATAAAAAAAATAATAACAAAATTAACTTCTATCTGACATCGAAATAGTCTTTTATTTGATATAAAATAAATAATTTTAGTTAAATAAAATAATTTTACATTTATTATTATTATTTCTTTTTAATTAAATGAAATAATTCATTTCTATGATTAGCTAATAAATTAAAGATATATGAATAATGAACATGTTACATGCATGTAACTTTCACATTTTAGGAATGAAAATTTTCAAATTAGTTAAGAGATGTCATACACACATATTCCGGGGAATGGATCATTGATTTGACTCCTCAGACATCACTTTCTCATACACACATACATGTAAATACCTGTCAGTGATAGCAGTAAATTCAGAGATCTTTAAATTTCGTTGGCTTTCATTTGTCCTTTGCAAGAAAAAAAATAATAAAAAAAGAGCATGCACTGTATATTTTAATTTTGAATTATTTATTTATTTATTTTTTTCAATTTTGTTATCCTTTCTGCTAATATTGTAGAGGCTCTTTTGCAAAGTAGTAACCCTAACTTTGCTGAAAAAGATGTCTGTCACTTCCAGCAATAGGGTTTGTTTAGAAGTTGCAATACTTTGCATGACACTTGTCAATTTAGGCTTCTTAGCCCTAAACAGTGAAATATGTGTATTTGTATGTAGATTTTTTTTTTTTTTTTTACAGAGTATTTGTATATGTAGATGTTACTTTCAGTGTCACACAAATAGGTAGAGCTCAGGATCTGTTTATGTTACAAAGAGCTCTTATTTCAGGTCTTTTAATAACAATTTATTTTTAAATTGTAGTTAATATGTGTGTCTTAAAATACATGGTAAAATTGTAAATTGAGAACCTTTTTTTTTGTTATTAAAACTACAAAATATTTTTAATGTATTTATTATACAATTATTAAAAAAAACTTAAACATTGTTTTCCCCTTAAAATATATATATGTAGACCTCATTACATTCTACTTTAATTTCTAGCTTGTGATTCAATTGAGACTATTATCAATAATACAGTGATTTCAGCTCAATTATTTGCTACAAAAAAATAAAAATAAAAAACAAAGAAAAAAAAACCTCTGTTGTTTTTGGTTCTTTCCATCTAGCTTATATTTCTAAATTGTTACTAGGGAACTTGTTAAGTTACCTATAATAGAAGCTTTTTAAGTTTATTCCCCAAATGTACTATGAAATATTGTAAAATTATTTTTTTTTGTTTTTTAGTAAAAAAAATTTCTATATCAAATATCTAAACAAGAGTCCTAGCTAGTAAAAGCCTAGTAAGAGCAATTATTTAATTTATAAGAACGAAATTATCATAAATCTTATATAAAATAAATAGATTTAAAAATTATTTAAGCATTATATATATATTCACTTAAATAAAAAACGTTTTTATATTAAAATTAAGTTAACTAATGTAAGAGCAAGATAGTTAAACAAGGAGATACTTTTTGGGAAACAAAAAGAAAAAGAAAAAGAAAGAAAAAGGGTGTTGATGATCTATACATATATACCAAATAATTGTCGGGAATTTGTAAATAATATGGGACATTCAGTATATTATTAATAGTACTTCCAAGTAAGAAAGTTGCCCAAAACACAGACCAAACTTACAAGTGACACTGGCTATGTATCAATGGACACTTTGATGGAGTCAGAATATTTCATTGCTTGCTGGAGTGGCCCGTTGGTTACAACACACATTTTCATTTTTATTTTCTTTTAATTAATTTAAGACTGGCTCAAACTAGATTATTTGACTAATAAGTTTAATTTGGGTTTTGAATTTTAAGCTCGCCTTTGGAATGAAATAGTTTAAATATATGTTTCCGTAATTTCTAGTTAGGAATTTTGTTTAGTTACAAAGTCATGCCACTATTTCTTCTAAAATTTTTAGTCCATAAGAAAAGAGACATAATTAAATGATTATATCATTAACATGTCTCTTCATAAAACATCTTTTGTGTAAAATTTTTTCATAAACTTTCTTTTCTTATTTTATTTGTCTATTGAAATTCTCTCTTTTGGAGTTTAATAAAGTAGATTGAACTCTAAATCTTTTAGTTTAAGAATTTCTGTATATTATACACTTTTTCAAAAAATTTAAATTAATAGAAAAAGGCATCATTATATCACTAATAAATTTATTATTCTTTTAAATTATTTTCTTATATTAAATTTTAAATTATAAATCTTAACCCTAAATTTGAAAAGAAAACTAGGGTCGAAAAAAGTTGTATAGCTAATGTTGACATTGAAATCCAACCTTTTATGCTTATTCAATTCAACTAAACCCTTATACAAACTAACGGTGAGTTTTAGGGCACGCTTGCCCAACGCCACTTAGTTGGCACCAAAGCCTGACACAAGTTAATAGGTGTTGTGTAAATTGAATTCTATCACACCATCTTCACCATCCATTGAAATGCAGATAAATTAACGAAAAATTAGTTACTATCGTTTAGACTGTAAACATACACTTTGGGTCATCATCAAAAGGATTAATCTCATATTTTCAAACTTTATGATTAGATAATTCATATTAGTTAGTACAAATTTGGCAGTGTCTAGCACATAGATAGATAGTTCTCTAATGATACAGAGTGGCACAGTTTCTCACCTTTTTTTTTCCTTCATAAGTACTTTTTTCAAACTTGTGTTGGTGTAATGGTCAGTTCACTAGTTCGCTTAAGTAAATATTAAGAGTTCGAATTTCACCTTATGCATACAACAATTCATTAAGAAGAGATAAACCCTTAAATTAAGCTCAGATCCACGACAGATTAGTCATCGACCTACCAAATTGGGAATTACCGCGTGAACAAAAAAAATAATAGCAACTAGGGTAGAAATCCAATAAAGATGCATTTATGAAGGAGCCATCGCTGTTTTGACATTTATGTACCCCTGGTGCTTTGTACAGCCACACTACATCATGCGTATATTGGACCTAAGCTTAAGCTACCTCCTTCTCTTCCTTTATTTGCAATTTGCATTACCATACAAAATTATAATCCACCATATATACCTAAAAACCCTACCACACCTAAATTACAGCAACACTACTATATATTAGACTTAGACATTGTGTCTTGTTTGAATCTTCCTTATGCTTTATTTGTGGCTGCTATTTCAGCATCATGCAATGAAAAGTCCTTTAAAAAAACGTTTTTCATTAAAAAAAAAATTTTTCTTTGTCTTTAATTATAACTAAAGAAATATATGTGTTTGTTGTTTATGTTTCAGAGATCTAAATACAACCTAGAGAGATATGTTTTATTAAAGTAAGTCATTTTATAATTAAGATTAAGAAGATATATATCTTATTATAAGAAATGTTAGATAATATAATTATTCATGAATTTTTATTTAAGTTTATATTTTTTAGATAAATAATTTTATAACATAGTATCAAAACTTATATAGTAAAAAAAAATTAAAATTTGATTTTTGTTATCTCATTCTTCTTGAAAAAAAAAAAGAAAGAATTTAATAAGTATAAAAAAAGAAAAGGAAAAAAATTATTCACAATTCACGCTTTAAGCACCCAAAATATGTTATTAACTTAAAGCTATATTATATATCAACCTGTTAGGTAATCAATAAAAATTCAACCAACATTGACCAACAACTTAAATTGAATGTTCTATTTCTTTATGTTTCGGATGTTCTGTTTCTAAAAAAATATAAAGTTACCTGAGGTTGCTTTAGGTTTCAAATGTTCTATAGCTTCCATTGTGGATGTTCTCTAAACAATACTTTCAGATGTTTTAATTTTTATTGACTGATTTATTAATTAAAAAATTATTAGTTACCTATACTTTTCCATTATCTATATAACCATTTAAGTATTTATATATAACAACTTAAATATTAGTAACACTATTTCCTTATTTTTGTCTTAAGTTTGAATTAACATTAGTCAATTCTCTATTTTTTAGGTTAAAAGTGTTGACTTCTAGCATCTTTCCTGCTAAAATTGACATCTATTTTTTTTAAAAAAATGCATATTTTTTAATTATTATAATAGATAGCTAGAAAAGGGTATATCAAAACTAACTTTATTTTATTTAAATAAAAGATAAGAAAAAAAAGAGTATAGTTCTTACTTCTTAGTTGTATAGCGGACATAGAAGATCAAATAATATGATCCATGCCCCCTCCCCCACACCCTTCGGTTCTTCAATGCAAACTGCATAAGCACGTGTTGTGACTCTCCATAAATAGTATGAAGCCAGCTTCTTCATAAATTTCAAAGTTCCATTTTTTATGTCTTCTTACTTCCATCATCATGAAGATATATATATACTAACTTCCAACAAATATGGGATAGGAGCTCATCTCTATCAGCATGTAGGACAAACCACACTATTTTAAATTTTAGTGAAATCTTATCTTAACTCTTCTCCATTCCGTTGTGTTTATTATATGAATTTTCATAGGAGGGCAAATATAGAATAAGTATAGAAAATTAATTTTTAATTAATATTAGTCAATATTTTTTTTGTCAAATTACTTGTTTAACCCTCACCTTTTGAGAGTTTAAAATTTAGGATTAGGATTTAAAATTTAAAATTCAGTGTATATAATTTAGAATTTAAAGTTTAAAATTTAGAATTTAGTACTTAGGGTAAAAAATAATGTCCAAGACATTGTCTAATATTAATTAAGAAATAGTTGATTTCTAGTTAAATTCCGAATCCTGAGTGAGTGAAAATATGAAAGCTTCACAGAGATAATAATGTAGCTAGGAAGCAGACACGGTAACAACGTGCCAGCTAGTTATGAAATCAAATAACATTAGTTTCGGATTTTTAAGGAAACAACAAGAATTATAGATCTACATGCATACATAATCTAATAAAAGGAACACCACATAATATATAACTTGGCTAATAAGCTGGATTCGATCGAATGTTAGATTTTGAATGATTGATAGATATATATTAAAGAAAAAGGACCACAACAGCATCAAGACACACATAATAATATAGAATAATATATAAGGGACCACACACATACATTAGCATTTGGCAGGGAAATATAACACTAATTGCATGTTCTTGTGGGTGGACATGTATACATATAGCTAGAGACAAGAAGCAAGTAGCATTTCATCACGGGTAACTTGGTAACACCACATTTTTATTTTCTAAATTTGAAGAAGTAGTGCTTATGACCACCACAAATTGAGGGAGATAACTTGTGTTGTACGGAACCAACCAAAATTCTTGGTTTCTTAGGGGGGATGAAACTTCACTGTATGATCTATTAAATTTTCAACATCTCTATGTTTGGTAGGTTCTCATAATTTCTCATTGTACCTTAGTTTTAGTTTAATGATTTAATATTAAAGTGACACATCGTGTAGATAAGACACATTCAATTCTAATATCCAGAGCAAAAAAACATTTTCTTTCTTTATTGGTTTCAAATGCGACGCAATAAGATCTCAACATTTATGTCAACTTTTTCTCCACTGGGTGTTCAAAGTTAGCTTTTTTACACTGAGTTACTTTTGGTGGGGACAATGAAATACAGATTCATAACTCAACTTGTCCTTAGACATGGCCCAGCAACAAAAATCACGACAAGGAAGAAAAAAAAGGACAATAATCATAAATTAAATATAGCACAAGTTGATATCCTAATTTATCAACCATATTAATAGCTTTTGAAACTTATAAAAATTATCTCAAAAATACATATTGTATCTCTTGAATCAAAGAAAAAGAGGTATTGCGTGAGAAGGCATGTTAGAGATATAACTAATCATATTGCTTTCTCTTATCAACTTAAGCTTTTAGGATAAGTGATTTCATCACAGTTGGAGATCAATGAAATTTTACTTTCTGATATTGATTTATATCAAAACTCGTCAAGATTCATAACATATTTTCAAATGTCAACAACTAACATACAAAAAACGAGGCTACCTAGAGAACGAAATAAAGCTTCATCATATATATCCCCACTCCTTCAAAAAGGCAAAGAAAGATTAGGGACAATCAATATATGGGTGGACTCATGGACCGTGATTATAGTGTTTTGTGTGTTATTATTATATTACTTTGAAAGCCAGTAGATGATGATGAACAACGTACAAGCTGCAATTACTGCTGACAGAATAAGGGTATCCCTTGAGCGCTTCCTTCTAATTGAAACTGCATGAGCAACACACTTATGAGTTGAGCAAGATAAGGTGAAGCTGAGAATTAATGATTCATTAGAAAAGCTTTTTTCTTTATGCTATACCAAGTAGGGTTCGAATAACTGGGAACTTGTCACCGAGAAGTTTCACTTTTCCTTGTACATCGCCGAACAATGCTCTCTGAGAACCTAAGACAGCTCTTGTTGCTTGAGCTTGACTAATCACATCATCTATCTGATAAAGAGCATAGCAGTGAATCAAGAAAACTTAAACGAAGGATAACATATAGTCCTGTGAAATACGACCTTAAAATTTGTGTTTCTATACGACCTATTAATATGAGTTCATGTAAGCTATAAAGCACCAAGTGTTGAAATATAAAATTGAATATGGAAATTAACAAAATTAGTGGATTTTTCAGCACTATTTTTTCTATGGAAATGGTATATCTTATTGGAAGACACTCTGCAAGAATGAATAAACATGTACTGAAAATTTTGTAAACATAAAATTATAGAACAGACAATATGCCTTTAAGAATTAATTATATCAAACTAGACATCAATGTCAGAGCATTTAAGCCAACAAGTGTGCACAGATTAACTTAATGAAAAATTAAGATATGCGAGCAAAGGGATATTAGAAAGGAAAAAAATAAAGGACAATACTTTCAGTACTACCGGGATACTTAAGATCTCAATATCAGGACCATATTTCTTTTTGGCATAAAGAAGCCTCTGACTTTCATTTCAACATAAATATGATTTAAAGGCCCCATAAAACTGTACAAAAGTTAACACACTATGACACTAAGTAACAAATCTTGGCTAAAAGGCTTCAGTTAGCGGTCCCTGAGCTAGCTGTGAAGAATGAGCATGGTTAGTCCCCCCACCGGTGAGACTTTCAAGACACCAATGCTTATTGAGTGGTCACCACTGACCCATAAAGAAATGTTCACTCATAGAGAATTTAAATAGAATAAATGCTAACTTCATAGAACTTTGACTTACATGAGATATACTTCCATGGATGGCAGCTCTCTCCCGTAATAACTGATTCCTTGGTGACATACTACCTGATGTCTGTGACAAGAAGGTAAGTCTAGTACAACTACTAGAAAAACATCTATGTAATTTAACTCAAATCATGCTCATGATTCACCTTAATATCAGTAATATCGTCCCTGACAGAACTCAAAAGTTCAGCGTGTTCCCGCATTGAGTTTATGTTCCCCTTGATACGCCTAAATTCCTGAAGAGAATAGCAATCATCAAGGTTGTTTCAAATCAACTTATGAAAGCTACAGTAACTTTAAGCATACTGAATCAATGTAGAATTCATTACAGTAATATCCTAAATGACAAACGTTTGCTGGTTTGTGAAGCAGCTATAAAAATAAAAAATTGGAATAATAGTTGGTAGCCTTAGAGACTCAAGGTCCAAGAAAAATATACCTGTTAGAGATGCAAGAAATATATATCATGGTACAATTAATGGTATGACTGCATATATGTAAATACACTAAAGTGTGAATTGCTTACTAATGGCAACACAATTATAGGACCACTGTCAGAAAACTTAAGCTAAGATTCCTGTAGGACATTGCTCAACTTCTTTTTACAGAAATATTAAGTTTCCTATACAGGACATCTTCTAAAGCTCATGAAGGTCTAAAGGATGAAAGAGGTCATAACTTGAACTTTGAGATATGGACCAAAACATTACACATTTTCAGTCCATATTAGCTGGTTGCGTTAGCATGGAATGGAATAACAAAGTCTTTGTTTGTCAGTTTTTTTTTTGGTAAAGTATTTTTTTGTCCTTAACGTTTGTGAAAAGTTTCAAAAATACCCCTAATGTTTAATTTGATTCAATTTTACCCCTAACGTTTTCGAATAGTTTCAAATCTCCCCTTACATATTTGATTACTTTATCTCTCTTTTTTAGTTCTAGCGTTGACAAATTTCAAAAAATGAAATGAAAGAAAAATCACAAGAGAACGTGTACAAGGGGCATGAATTTTACTATTAGATCCTTAATCCTCAGAATTTGTAAATTGTAATGAATGCCACTGCTGACGAAGACAAAATAATCACATTCTAAGCACATTCTAATGCTTCCTCATGATAGTCTGACCATGATAAAGAGACAGATCAAATTCAATCTATTCATTTGCAACCTCAACCGGAGATGACAAAAGACTTCAACACTTCTCTCTGATTTAAAATTTTCCACTTTTGATTGAGATAACATTCAATCAGTCAATGCTCCATTCAGTCACAACCCCCAACAAATGATGAGAAAATGTGTGTGTATATATATATATATATATATATATTTGGCATAAATTGACCAAAATCAAAGGAAGATGCCATTTTAAATCAAGAATGGAATATCAAGATGTCACTAAACTACTAAAGTAGATGTTACACTCACATCTGACATTATACCCAAGTACAGGAATTCTAATTAAGGAGATGGCAAAAATGAATAAATTCTCAGAATCTACAAATTCAGTCAAGTCAAACCCAATGCAAAGCTAACCCATCTACTAAACAAAAAATATATAAATTCATGTGTCAATGTACAACCAAATATATGTACTTCTTTAACAATTTGCACTGTTTGCAGATTCATTCTTTTCAAGCTGCTCAAAACTACATCACACATAAACAGAAATGCGCTGTAAACATACCTGTGTAAACTCATGAAGAATATCTCTGTGCCTAGCCAACTTTTGCGTTACAGAAGTAGCTGGCCCAGCAGATGCAGCACATCTGCTCATTGAATCATTTATGTCCAATAGTTTCTCAAGCAAGGATTGGATTTCCATTTCCATGGACTTCCAGGACCTACTGGACCCAAGAGATGGTGAGCTTGCATCCACATAACCTAATAAGAAAACATATATCACCGTAAATGTAAGGAACTGACAGATTATTAATTTGGAAATGCAACTAATTTCTTCCATCCATCCAAGATCCAGCTTCAAAACTAGCTTTGTATCAGTCACTTATCAACTCTCTTGAAAGTTTAAGCTGTCAGATGAAGACACATTAAGTGTTTGGTATCTCTAATCTAATTTGTCCATTCATGCAACAGTCCTTTGGATTTGAAACATATGTATCCAGAATTCCCCTAAACCTTGTTCTGAGATTACTTACTTAGACAAAATAGGGGCAGAAAGATCTAAACTTGCAGAGAATCTGACAGATACTATATATATATATATATATATATATATCTTAAAAATGTAACCTATTAAGCATTTGTACATTATAAAAGATTTTCTACCTGTAAGATTATCTGATAAACAACTTGTGGTGATAAATGAATCTAGCAAAAACCTAAGAAGTAAACATCATAATAAACTGGGGGAGAATGGAGATACTTTCATGTGCTAACTGTATATGTCTTCATGTAAGATCTTCACCATTGATTATGTTATCTATTAGTTTCTGAAATTTTGAGCATGACACGATCAATGGTGAGGAACTGAGGATCAAAGGATATACAAATGGTTAGATCATCCGAAATTCACTCATAAGAGGGTCTATGCCCATCATTACCAATGGTATAAACTAAAGAACAGAGTTATTCAGCCTCATCATCCTAGCAGAGTTGGCTACATGGAGCATACAACACCAGCATTTCCACTTAATAAATCATTTTTACATTTCAAACCATTAAAATCCAAATCTCTTCTAAAAGCTTTACCTATGATTGTTACTTCTACCTCTAAACATCTGAATCACTCTCTGTATCTGATCTACTCTGTTCACTGAAACTTTTACAGGCCCTTTCCACATATGCCCAAACCATTAACACAAGATTCCGCAATCTTTTCTGTAATAGGTACTACCCTAACTTATCCCCTAATGCATTTTGCTTCCAGTCACATTTTATCTAGTGCATTTACTCATCCAACTTAACATCCTCCTCCCTGTTCCCTAAAGACTCTAACCACATTTTCGTGTTTGCCTTTTCGCATCTAACATTCACTTCTATATAGCACAAGAATCCTATAGTCGCGGAGTAAAATCTATTGAGATCAAAGCTACTTAAAACTAACAAACATAAGAAGAGAATTTGTTATATCCAAATCATCACATCCCCTACATTGTATTCACAATCCCCAATTCCACATAGTCCATGACTCAAAAATAAAACAGTAACTTCTGAATTCTGATGCTAACATTTCTAAGGCAAAACCTAATTTGCTAGGAGCTAGTACGGTACTATACCTGATTCAAATCTAGCACTTCTAAAACAACTACTACTACAAAAAAAGAGAGAAACTGAATTCAATTATGATTTTCGCGAGTCTAATTTAACAAAAAAAAAAAAAAAAACCTGGTGATTGTCCTTGGGTGAACCTTGTGCCGAGTTTGGCGTAGGAAGAGAGCTTGACGTCGAGATCGCCTTCGATCTTGCGAGCTTCCTTTCGAAGCTCCTCCCAACCCGATTCCTGAAGCTCCAGATTCGAATCCCTCATTCAGATCGATCTGTGTTTGAGTTACAGCGGTTGTTATTCACCGTTGCAGCGTGGCGGAGAAGAATCGTGTGATGCGGTTGCACCGTAACAGGTGGAATGCAAGCGTGTGTGTGAAGTGTGAGTCTCAGATTCCGATCTGGTTCAGCATCTGTTTTTCAGTTTTTCAAGTCTCACCTCACTGCATCGTTAATACAAGAACATGATGATGTGAATATGCGGGGCCAGTTTCATTACAATTGCTTATTACTCCTTAATTACGAGATGAGATTAATTATGTTATGTTTCTTTGGAAGGGTTTTCTTAAATAATTTCTTTGTTTTTCTCTAAAATTATTTTTAAAAAATCTAATAAAATTTACGATAATTCTAGGTGCACACCTATTTTATTCAACTAAGTAATTTATTTTATTTAAATAGAATATTATTTTGATATCAAATAAAAATTTATTTCAGTACTATCTTTTATATATTTAAAGCCAAAATAATCTTCTATTTAGCATAAAAATAAAAAACTTAATTTAACTTGATCAGGCGAAACCTTGCATACGTTAAGGAGGCAATGCTGCCCAAACCTTGAATTTTGTTAACAGAAAATATGAATTTAGCCCCAAATCTTGAGTTTTGTTCACAAATTATAGAAAAATATGAATTTAACCTCCCAAATTTTGAGTTTTGTTTATAAATTATAGAAAAATATAAATTTAGTCCTAAATATTTATTTTTCATCCTTTTTTATTATAAAATTATTTTTTAGTCCCTCTCTAAAATTTAGCCTAGCTCCGCCACTGAATTTGATTGACAAAAATAAATAACATTATTTTATCCAATATATATAATTAAAAATTTGTTTGAAATAAAATATTTAATCTTAACTTCCTTTTACTCTTTATAAAATGTTTGGGCTAGGAAAAAAGAAAAAATAGAGTTGAGTTTTTATACTTTAATTTGCATAGAATTCAATGACAATTAGCATGTAATGAAGATTCAATAACAAAAGGCAAAGAAATTTTTTTTAGGAACCAGATTCTTTAGGACATAATTGTGCCCTACACCTCAGGCAGTCAAGAACTAACCTTGCATCATAATCAGAAAAATTATAATCTAATTGACTTTTGTTGAATTTGCTATTTCAGATTAATCTATATCCAAATTCATAAGGGAGTAGAAAATGCAATGGAAGAAAATAATTGTTATAGAAAATTAAAAAAAAAAAAAATCCTCAACAGAGAATGATACAAGAATGTGCGAGATTGGAACCTGATGTGTGAACTTTGCAGCTCCAAATCCGCTTCCATGGGATCTTCCTAAGTTCCCCCTATTTCCGATTAAGAGATTTCAGTTATTACAGTTGACATTTCTGTTATTGCAGTTACAATTTCAGAATTTCTGTTAAGTTTTCAGTTATTGACTTGTTGGTTATTTAGTTATTTAGTTGAACTCCTTTGAAGGATTGCATGCAGGAGACTGGGAGAGTGCAAGCTTTGGGATTTTGTGTTTTTTTTTTTTTGTTCTGGAGTGCAGAAAATTGGGCCTTATGATCCATCAACCATTTTCAGCCCAATTACGCCACTCCAAATTAAAAAGACTTCTTCTTAACTAAGAACAAAACACATTTTGGGTCGGTCGGTTTACCCAACCTACGCTACAACAACAAAAAAAAAAAACAAAAAAAATATGTTCTTAACTTAATACTGGCGTAGAAAGAAAAATAAAATTGTTAAAAAAAAAAAATCAACTTGGATTGGTCTAGTGGTTAGTTCACTAGTCCATTTAAGCAAGTGCCAGGGGTTCGAATATTGCCTTGTGTATACAGCGTGGCTAGCGGCAAACCCTTAAATGGAGCTCAGATCCGTGAAGAATTAGTTTTCGATCTAGTAAATTTTCTAGGTTCGCCCCTGAAAACAAGGATTCAAAAGGTAATGTGATTTTTCAACAATTAAATGTCATTTTAGAATTGTAAAAGAAAAAATAAATATTGTAAAATTATATGGTAAAACTAAAAAGAGTCTCTAATAATAACTAGTTAATTCACCTTAAATGTCATAAGGGTTTTTTTTTTGGACATGAAAATGTCATAAGGTTTATTTGGTTCTATGTAGTGGTTCTACCTAGCTAGTTTTTCTATGTTATAAATAGGCTTTGCCACTGATCACGATCATTAAGTAATCAGAATTTGTTGACCAAAAAATGAAAAATACTGAATGGTTTTCTCTGAAAAAGTTTCTTAGAAGGGAAAATAAGCTTATTCTAAAATACAAGGGTTTGTGAATTAGTTAAATATCTCTATCTCGCGTTAATTATTATACTCGAGCAATTAGGTCTAGGTGTAGTTCCAAATTAAGTTATGTCTAGGATAAATTATTGCATTTTATGTTGTCCCTATATATGGTGAAAATTATATATTAAGTCTCTTTAATTATTATATATAATAAGAATTTCAAAAGAAATTTGATAGATGAAACACATGGATTTAATAAAATACAATCATTTTTATTTTTTAGAATATAATGCAATTTATGTATAAATTAGTCTATAGATTTGTCATCAAAACCAATTTTTTCATAAGTTTAAGTTGATAATAAAAAGAGTAGAATAACCATTATATCTCTATCTAGCAGGATTAACAAGTATACTTTATTTTAAAGAAATGAGAAGAAACACTAAAATTTCAACAAATTAAATTAAATCCTTTTATTATTTATTCATCATCAATTAATTATTTTTTTTATTCGGACTTGCATCATCAATTAATTTATCTATATATCATAGCTTGAGAAAATAAATTGGAACAGTGGAACATTACATATACCGGAGCTGAATTTGTCCTCAAGTGTAAGCTAATAAGATTCCTTCATTATTAACCAATAAGAATCAATAAAAGAAAATTGAGCAATTTGCATGAGAGCAACATGTAACTAAACACAAAGAATGACTCATATTTTGTCCATAAGGAACACACACACGAGGCTTTATCCAAAGACAAAGGCTACCAAATAAGTAAATAATGCCAACCCTAATTTATAGCTAATTTATGCTTATACTAGATACCACCTCATCAACAACAACAATGAATAATATAATAAATAGTTATATGTTATATTCACAAAATTGAAATTTCTTGTTTGAATTGACAACATACAAAAATAAGCAACTATTGTAATGAAATGATGACGAAGCTAATGGTAGACACAACACAGCATTTGATATCTATTGTAAGGAAATTTGTTCCATGTTTAGCTATCTAAGGTTGGTTGCTTTAGAGAGAGAAGAATATAATGGTAGCATATAACTTCTTATATTGTTAGGTTTGGATATGAAGAAATATGCATTATTTATTGAGATATAATTATATATATCAACAATGCTAGCTAACCAATATAAATTTAGCCAATATCAATCAATAACTAAATTAGATGTTCTATTTCTTTAGATTTCAGATGTTCTGTTTTTAAGTTTCAAATGTTCTGTTTCTAAAAAATATAAAGTTGACTGATTGTTAGTTATTTTAGGTTTGACATGTTCTATAACTTTCACTGTGGACGTTCTATAAACAATAATTATGAATATTCTATTTTTTATTGACTGATTTATTTATTAGAAAAATATTTATTATCTATACTTTGTCTAATTATATATCTAAACACGATTTCTCACACCATATATCATTTTTTCTTTTGGATATCACTTTATTTTTTATATATACTTTAATTTCTTTGTCTTTCTATTTTGCTGTTTATATTAAATTCTTTCATATGGAGTTTAATATTGATAGAATAACTTAAAATTATCGATAATATATAATTTTAATACTATATCATGAAATTACTTTTCTACCGAGAATTTAAACAAAGAGAAAAAAAAATGAATACTTATATCTTTAATATAACATAATTTTTTTTTGTGTTTTACAAGAATATTTTGCCTAACTTTTATAAATAAAGAAATCATGATATGATGATGATAACTATTAACATACATATCGTTAAATTAATCCTCTAATCAAATGTAACAAGCAACAAGTTGCCTTCAAACTAATCTGACTAAGGAATTTGTCATCATCTACATAAGGCCAATTACATGAGGTTACATTGAGTATCCAAACATGAATATATTGAGTACATTTTTCCGTACACTAAGGGACAATGGAAAATCTTTTTTAAATAAATAAAAAAACTCGTTTTTTACCAAAATACAATTTTTTCAGAAAATTTACGAAAATAAATTGTATTAGTGGACCGGTATTCGGTTAAATCAGTACCGGTCCAGACCGGTAATAGTTAAAACATTTTTGGAAAAAAACACCATTACCGGTCCAAGCCGGTAATGATATGATCGAATACCGATTCAGACCGGTACTGCATTATTTTCAGTACCGCTACTTCTGGGACCGGTATTGGGTTGATATCAATACCGCCCCATGTGGGACCAGTACTGGCTTTTTTACGTTTATAAAAGCAACTGCATTGAATGGAGCTTCCATGAACCACAAAACATACCAATGGCACAAGAGATGTTTCATTTTATTGTATATGTGAATGGATCTGTTATACAAGGAGAGAACGTATTTCCATTCGGATGCGCCTTTGATGTTTAGGAATACCCGTGTAAGCATATTGCATGAACTGAAGCAGGTTATTTTGTTTAATCTTGGGGCAGACGGCCCACGTGAGATCAGAAGGCTGGCATATCGATTTCAGGCGGTTATACCTGATGATCGGTTAGAGTATCGTCCCTCGTGGCTTAGCGAGGACAGACATGTGTGGATCACGTTCGAGGTGCATAGGAGGATTATGCAAGACATGTTCATGGAGTTCCTTGCAGAGGTGCGCCACGTTGGCGGATCTGGTGGATTTCGTCCGTATCAATTACTTGCGGTTCCTTCTCCTGTCAACATTGTTCCGCCGTATTATAACTCTGACGAAGATTCTGACTACGACGATGAGTCATCCAGCCATAGCACAGACGAGGATGAGCATGTCCCGAATACTCCCGCTGCTGGTGGTCCGCGACTTGTGCTCCCTGCCCCTAAACCTATCCCTGCTCTTACGGATGTTCCGAGCTTTTTCCAGCAACTAGACATTGATGTGCGACACGTAGAGGATCCATCCATGGAGTCCGTTGCTGTCGAGTATAACACGGACGGAGGGGTTGAGTTCACGGTGGGCCATAGGATGCCGAATCGAAAGGCAGTGCTGACGGCAGTGAAGAATTACAGTATCTGAAGAAATGCTGAGTATAAGGTTATTGAGTCCGATCGGCTCAAGTATCACTGTCGCTGCAAGCATTACACAGCCGGGTGTCCCTGGATGATTCGGGTTTCTTTGTGGAAAAATTTGGGACATTGGTAAGTGCAAGTGTTGTGTCTTCTTCAATTTATCTTTTGGTACGAAATTATCGATAACATGTTGGTATGGTACTTTTTTAGGGAGGTGAGAAAGGTAGGCGGTCCTCATACATGTTTGGCGCCCGTAATGGCAGATGATCACTCCCAGCTCGACAGTAGTTTGATCACAACAATTGTTCTGCCGATGGTGAAGACAAATCATTCAGTGTCAATCCTGTTATTGCAGGCTGCCGTCCAACAGAGTTATCATTTCATGCCATCGTACAGAAAAGTTTGGATGGTGAAGAAGAAAGCCATGTTGCAGTTGTATGAGGACTTTGAGGATTCTTACAATCAGGTTCCTAGGTTGGTGCAAGCATTCAGTGATTTCTGTCGAGGCACGACGACTGATTTGGAGGTTATTCCCTACTACCGGGGAAACCTGTTGGACCGCGACTCTAGTCAGTTTGACAAGGTGTTTTGGGCATTTCCCCAATGCATTGAAGCATTCAAGTATTGCAAGTCGTTTGTCTCGATTGACGGCACCCACTTGTATGGAAAGTTTGGTGGGGTTTTGCTGATAGCTATGGCGTAGGATGGAAATGATAATATCCTGCTGCTCGCCTTTGCTATTGTTGAGTCTGAAACAACCGATGCGTGGGCGTTCTTCCTTAGAAATCTGAAGCGGCATGTAATTCCACAGGAAGGTGTGATGATCATATCTGACAAGTCGCAGGCCATTCGATCTGCCCTTAACAACCCGATGAACGGGTGGGCGATACCGACCGCACACCATGGTTTTTGCGTCAGGCACATGGCTGCAAAATTCACAAATAAGTTCGGGAGTACCGAGGAAAAGAGGTATCTGAAGAATGTCGCGTATAGCCCATCGAAGAATGGAGCTGACCACTGGTTGCAGTATCTAAAAGATTTATCCCCTAAGATGTTTGCTTGGGCGACTGCGGTCAGAAAGGATCTGTGGATGAAGTATGTTGATGAGGGTAGACGTTGGGGACATATGACGACCAATATTTCAGAGTGCATAAACGGCGTCATGAAGGGCACACGTCGACTCCCTGTTGCCGCCATTATGAGAGCGACATATGAAAGGCTGCAACAACTGTTCATCAGGAAGGGGCGGGAGGCGATGGCTGGACTTAATTCAGGACAACAGTGGTCACATCATCTTGTGCGAGCCATTGAGAAGCTGAGAGAGTCTATTCCCAAGATGCGAGTTACCCATTGCGACAGACAGGCAGAGTTACCCATTACCCACTGCCCTAATCTGCACCATCCATCTCTCATGGTTATCTATGTTTAGCTGCTGATACCCATTCAACCTGAAAATCATGTACAGATACTTTATGTTATTCCAAATTCAATGTTCACAACAAGTAATAAATTAACATGTAACAGAAAAATAATGCAACATGTACCTCGCCACCAGTGGAAATACGACAGCGTCCATATGGTCAGGACACCATCTCGGAAACCTCTGATATATCCAAGACATGATGAGCGGTGTGCAACCGGCAATGTCAGTGGTGCCTCGATCTGCGGCCTGACACAGATGATGACAGGTATAGCTCAGAACCGCAGACCCCCACGAGAGCTGCGCGCAGGCATCAAAGTGCTCTAGAAGTGGGACCCAACGCACAAACACCATGTTGTCAGACTTGTCCGGGAAGAGCCAGCACCCGATCATCAACAGGATGTAGCATCTTACATACTGCCTCAAAGCATCCTCCGTAGCCTGCTCGGGAGTCCGTCGAACTCTCTCCCTCAACCACGTAAGCTTAATGCCGGCATACTCATTCTTGCCTCCCCCTCTAAGCGGTCGCCTCTCCCCCAATAAGTCCTCAACCATCTGCCACGTCGATCTCCCATACCACTGCTGGAAGTCCCTCACACACACCCCCAACAGGCTCACCGTCCGTCCGTAAACCCAGGAGGTATGCAACATCCTGCAATGTGATCGTGACCTCCCCGAACGACAGATGAAACGTGTGTGTTTCCGGCCTCCCTCTCTCAACGAAGGCGGATAACAGCCCACTGTCAATGTCAAAGTCTCTCATGTCAAGTAACCCCCCAAACTCAGCATCACGCACGTACTGAACGATCGACTGCGGAGGGAGTACGGCAACACTGCCGCGTCGGAGCTCGAGAATCCGTGGCACCTGGATGGTCACCACATGTGTGGGTCTTAATACATACTACTGAATATTCTTT
>JASCZI010030441.1:0-35816 GCA_036250425.1 Stylosanthes scabra | reverse complement strand
GACATAAAACCGGTAAATTATGACTAACAATTAACAAATATTTATATTTTTTTAATGGTGACATCATTTGATCAAATCACTAATAAAAAATATTACTTCATTTTAAGCAATTTATATATAAAATTATTAAAGGTGACAAATTTAGAACTACGTTATTTAAATTAATAAGCATACACCCTAACAAAACTAAACTATCTAAACAATTTATAATTTAGGTTTAAAACATACTTCGAAATAAATTTCAACGTCAATCTAATTTATTAAAAATAGTTCTAAATTCTATACAAAAACTCGAAGGTCAAACTAACTACATAGTTCTAAATTCTTAAAGTTAGTTAATTTGTGTACCTGGAAGTCCACAGCTCCGTATAAATGCGTCTCCGCGTTGAGCCGGTTGATGTCACCACTGCGCACAGCTGGCTGCCTCGCGCTCACGCCCGCGCCCACGACCTGCGACTTGTTCTCCGCCACCTTCATCCATACCAACACTCTAGACAAGGTAAAATTTACTAATTTGGGTGAGAGAGAGTGAAAATTTACAAAAATGAATTTCCTGTCTCGGTCCCATTTATATATAGGCGTAAAAAGCCAGTACCGGTCCTACATAGGGCGGTACTGTAAAGAATGCAGTACCGGTCCCAGAAGTAGCGGTACTGAAAATAATGCAGTACCGGTCCGGATCGGTATTCGATCATATCATTACTGGCCTGGACCGGTAATGGTGTTTTTTTTTTAAAATGTTTTAACTATTACCGATCTGGACCGATACTAGTTTAGCTGAATACCGGTCTGGACCGGTACTCCTAATACAATTTATTTTTGTAAATTTTTTGAAAAAATTGTATTTTGATAAAAAACGAATTTTTTTATTTATTTAAAAAAAATTTCTAGACGATGACAATATGACATTTGTGAGATCACCAAGAAGTCACGGATATACATAATTTTATTTTTTATTATATATTACCATTTTTATTTGTTTTTCTTGATCAAAGATGGATTTTCAAAAGAAGACAAAGAAAGAACGAGAGAAAGAAAGAAGAGAGTCAGAAACACATGAGATCAAGAAGAACATGGTTATTTTAGGGTTGCGAGCAAGACCCGTTTGTTTTTTCAATAATAAGGTACAAATGATAAATGATAAATGATAAATGATAAATATATACATAATGTTGGTCAGTTTTACTTGACATATTTTTTACGTGTACCTATATTTAAGAACAACAACTATTATTACATTTTTATATTTTTATATATTTTTATATTTATACCAAAAATATAAAAAGTCACATTATAATCATAGAAATCGAAGCTTTGAAAGTTTGCCTTTGCAAATTTTCCTTCTCACCAAGGAATAATAAAATAATAATAATTTATATATCGTTTAGATTATTTCCTTCAACTTTTAAATTTAAAATATAATAATAATAAAAGTAAATGGTAAAAGAATTATTATCATGTTTAATTGACAATTTTTATTTTTCTCTAAAATTGAATTTTATAATTCTTTATTTCTTTCACTATTTTAGGTTTAAGGTTTAGGGAATATGATTTAGAATTTAGGATTTGGGTTTAGAAATTAGGATTTATGATTCATGGTTTAGGATTTAGGAATTAGAATTTAGGGGCTAATATTTAGGATTTAGAAACTAGGGTTTAGAATTCAAGGTTTAGGGATTAATGTTTAGAATTTAAAATTTAGAGTTTAAAATAATTAATTTTTTTATACTAAAATAAAATAGTTGTAGATGTATCTAATATATTTTTAAATTTTGAATTAAAAAAATTATTTTTCGGTTAGAAGGAGAGAGAAAATTAAAAGAACAACAAATTTAAATTTACTTGGTATAATTAAATTTTTAAAATTAAAAAAAAAGCCTTAGTGAAGGATGAAACGAATAATGCTAGGGAATCAACGTTAGGAGACCAATAGAGAGTTAATAAGTGTAATTAGCGAAATATTGGGTGGTAAAATGGGAGAGAGAAAAGAAGAAAAAATAATATTGGCTCCCTATTATTGTATGCCTCCCTAATATTGGCTCCCAAGACTTTCTCATATACCAAATGAAAAAGACTAATGAGCCAACATATTATGACCAATAGGGAGCCAATATGAATTATGGATGATAACTCTCATATAAATTTTGGATGATAACTTAATCATTAATATATGAATTATGGATGATATTTGAATGATAACTTAATTATTGACTCCCTAACATTGGTTACGTACCATTTTTCATATCAAATATATGCTTATTTATTATGAAATCAATCACCCTTCCTTGACCCAAAGGTTTTTTTTTTATTTCTTTCTTAAAAGTATGATTTTTCTATTTTTGATAATTCTTAAGAGAAGATATTTTTAGGAAAATTTTCATATATAAAATAAAACAAAACTTTATTTTCCAATTAAAATTAACAGCACATTATTTACCATTTTACAACTTTTTTTTTGATCGACTGCATGTAGTTTGCCACATTTAATGGCTAAATTGGGTAATAGCCACTTAAAGTGGCGAACTTGGTGTAATTAGCCACTCAAAGTGGCAAACTTGGTGCAAGTAGCCACTCAAAGTGGCGAATTTCATGCAAAACCTTACCCTACTCAGCCAACTAAATTGACGAACTTGGCGAACCTTATGCCTATAAATACACCTCTCTGAAACCCTTGCTGTGCCTAATTACAACTATAAACTTCTTTCTCATTCAAAAATTTTTTCATTCCCTTTATGTTGTTTTGTTTTGTTTTTTTAATTTGTATAGTATGAGAGATAGAATATTAGTTTCCATACATTATGCTGGTCAGATAAGAAAAGACCATGATGGGAATGATGTTTTCAGTTGTCCTGAATCGACCTTCGTTTGCTGGCCAAATGAGGAGATGGGTTTGCAACAGCTCAAAGATTTTATTCTGCGTTCTATTGGTCTAGAGAATAGAAAACGAGTTCGGAAAGTTTACTACAGATATCCACATTATGTTGACAGAACCCCTTACTTTAAAAGGTAATAATATAATCATGATATTCTTGTGTTTGTTAACTGTGCATGAATCGGTACTGAATTGTTTGTACTATGCATTTAATCTTACAGATTTTGTTTAGGTGACGATACGGACGTTGCACTAATTCGCGATTGGTACTTACATCTACCCGCTTTACCCTTGTTAGAGTTATATGCTCTTTTAACTGATGAGGGGAATAACTCGGATGACTCACAATCTGGCGGGGTGGCAAGAAACATAAGGCGGTCAATGCTAGATCTTAACAGGATGCCTAAGGGGAGTAGTGAGGGTTCCGTCCCATTTTCAAATAAACCAGTGGCAGTGGTGGTAGACAGTCATGATGAATCCGTTGTTGGAGATCCCACCACACATTCTTATCTGCTCGATCATGATTCGGATAACGATGGTGAAGATAATGAGCCACTGGATGCCCCGCATGAGGACGGGGACGATGACGAAGAAGAGGATGACGAAGAAGAGGATGTACCAATAGTATAACATTTTCAGATTAAATAAACACAAATCAAGTAATACCTCTCCACCAATGAAAATCGCATCTCGTCAAAGTTACCACGAGGACGACATGCATGGATGCGATAGTATGCCCATGACAATAACAAACTGGCACATCCACCAAGGTTCTTCTGCTCGAAATTCACCCTACGACACATCTGCTGATATAGGTATGCCAGCACGGCGGAACCCCAGCTCAGCCGACCGCATACATCAAGATCTGCCAAGAGAGGTAACCACCTCAGATGAACCTGAGAGTCAGACACATCCGGGAATAGGAAGCCGCCTATAATCTACATAATATACCCACGCGTGTACTGCTGAAGGCGCTCAGGTGTCGGGTCATCCCCTAGATCCCTGCAAACTGTATCCTGAAACCACGACAGATGAACATTCCACTTATCCCTCTGTCTATCCTCCTCAGTATCGACTGGATGCTCCGTCTTTCATAGTGAACCTCCCACCCACTAATACACCCACTGACAAGATCCCCATCAATGCGCAACCCTAACTGGTACGCCATGTCCTGCAACGTGATACTCATCTCTCCGCACGACATATGAAACGAGTGGGTCTCTGGCCTCCACCTCTCAATCAAAGCAGACACCAGTGCCCAATCATGCTCCCACTCGAGGGTCACAGCAACATGCTCAAATCCAGCTCGTCGGAGTAACTCGCGGATACGGTCATCTGGCGGCTTCATAATGTTACGCCGAGTGCGTATAACCCTCGTAGCCTATAAAGTAATAGTAATAAATTTCTTTACATTAACAAAGTTATACATATCACGAATCTTAAATCTATCTCACAAAAAAGTACATACCATGTTTGCAATTCTCCCTGCAATATGGTCAACTTTATCCAACCTATACAATGTGTCCTCATATCCCCTTTTGAGGTATCGATATTGCTCCATCGACGAGAGGTAAGCAAATAGTCAAATACCATAACACAATTAGCATAACTAACTAATCAAACCAACATAACTAAAAAAACTATATAAATTTACTAGTTTAAACATGAGCAAATCAACATAGGTTAACAATATATAATCTGCCTAATTAATAAATAAAATTGAAAAAACAAACATAACTACTGGAATAAAAAATAAATACTACAACTTAAATTCTAAAACTACCCAAAAATAGATAAAAAAAAATTACCCAACTAATTAAATCAACATGTATCAATGCAAAAATAATAAAATAAAAATACTTTAAAACAAAATTAACGTTATACCGTTCCTAAAATATAAAATAACTACTTGATAAACAAAATAAATGTCATAACTATCACAATCAATTATAAAAACAAAAATACAAAACTAATTAATTAATAAATTAAAAATACCCTAAACCAAAATATAACCTAACAAATTAATAAATAAAATAAATCTTATAACTATCCTAAATAAAAATTAGTCATAAGAACAAAAATAAAAAAATATACATTATGCAAATAAAGGGAAAAAAATAAAGAAGATAAGGGAGAGAATGGTGTGTACCTAGAAGAAGGAGAGAGTGGTATGCAAATGGGGACCAGCAGGAAAAATGTTGGATGCCGTCTTTATATAGGAAGCAAGTTCGCCACTTGGTGTGGATAAAAACTCTACTTGCACTAAGTTCGCCACTTTGAGTGGCTATTATTCAATTTAGCCATTAAATGTGGCGAACTACATGTAGGTGGGCAAAAAAAAATTGTAAAATGATAAATAATGTGCTGTAAATTTTAATTGGAAAATAAAATTTTGTTTTATTTTATATATGAAAATTTTTTGATATTTTTATTCTTAATTAAAAAAATGCTAAAAATAAAAATATATTATAAATTTCTCTGTTTTTCATTTTTTTTAAAAAAAGACACATACACGCACCGAAAGCTTAACGAATCTTGCATCGTAAATTTGTTATCGGCGAATTATTCAACTTCAACACAAAAGTAATATCCGTAGGTTCACCGTACCCAAGTGGAACCAACTTCTTTTTATATACGATTTTAGAGTACGAAACCGTACAGTATTCAACATTGACAAACGAGTAGTAACACCCTTCCTTAGTTGCTTCTGTAGAAAATTTATAAAGTTGAAAGTTGAGACTTATAAAACCGACCCTTACCCCGATTTTTTTCTTCTTACAAGTGACTTTTCGTTGTGGGAAAAGCAACATGCGTTATATATGAGCCAAATATTTTGTGGTGGCTAGATTAATTGGCTCCTCAATTATTGAAACCTGCAATAATAAGGTAACCAACCGGAATATTCTATGTACACATTAATGTATGTGGGGGACTTCCAAATCTTAGTGTGGTTGAAGGTCTCCTTTAAATATGAAAAATTATATATATATATAAAAGTTGATATAAATATAAAAAAAATTAATTTTTATATATCGTTAGTATAAAATAGTTCTATATATATATTTAATCAGGTGTTATTATATTATCAAAAACAATTAATTTTTAAATATATTACTTCTAAATCATATAAATATATAAATCTAATTAGATGACTGTGTAAAACTCTTTACATCGTTAGTATATCAAAATTAAACTCATAAATTTTTTTTTGAGATTCAAATTTTATTTTTTATATTCCACAAAAAATAAAAAAAAACAAACAAATATATATAAACTCACGCACATTCTTCTAATAAAATTTATATTTTTATTATTTATATCTATATTAGATAAGTGATATATATAATATTCAGACATCTTAGCTTTTCCCTTTTCTTTTGGGTTGAATAATAATAAATGATAAAAATAATAAAGACGATGAATTTTACAAAATTATTTAGTTAAACAATTAATCTTGGTGTACACCTCTTTTCGCGTACATCTCCATTCAAGTCCCGTACGAACATGATTTTACTATTAGAACGAACAGGTTTTTAAAAGCAAACCAACAGGTTAAAAACCTGTTCGTGTTAACTATAAAACATGTTCGTTGTATATATAGATTTATGTTCGTGCACGAACAGAATATTACTACTAGAACGAACAGGTTTTTAAAAGCAAACAAACATATTTTAAAATCTGTTCGTGTCAACTATAAAAACATGTTCGTTGTATATATAGGTGTTAAAAGCCCAGGCCAGGCTAGGCTTTGGCTTAATAGGCTTGGCCTGCAAAAAATTAAATTAGCCTATTTTTGATCTATTACCTATCATAGGCTTATTTTTTGGGTCTGGCCTGGATTATTTAAAAACTCTGGCCTGGCCTTAGGCATGTTTTCTAAGCCTGTAATAATAATAAAAAAGGTCAATATTTTTTTTTGTCTAATTTGAAATCAGACTAGCCCAATAAAAATATTTCAATAAGTAAGTTGGTGTAAATATTGTGCCTATGACTTAATAGGCTTGTATAAATTAGAACAAAAAAATATTTTGAATCAACAAAAACATATATTTTTATAGTATATTTTTATGAAAAAAATAAATGGGCCAACCTATTAGATTTAAAAAGCTTTTTTTATAGCTCAAGCCTGTCCTATATATATAAAAATGTTTTTATATTTGTCTAAGTTTATTACATATCTTTAAAAGGCCAGGCGTAACAAGGCTTAATGTAGGCCAGGCCTAAGACACCTGTTGGGCTGTCTGGCCTTGTCACACCCCTAGTTGTATATATAAAAACCTGTTTGTTTGGGACTTGAATGGAGGTGTACACCAAAAAAAAATGTACATGTAGTATTGTTGTTATCTAAAATATTAGTTCATTATGGAGTAGTTTTCTTAAACATTATGAATAATTTTCTTAAACTAATCCGATCCAATTTTTAACTAATTTCAAATTAGTTTATATCTTTCATATATAATATCAGATCGAATCTATATTAACCTATAAAAATTAATAAATAATCTAATTATAATGTTTGAGTATATATAATACCTTTTGATAGATAATAGAGTATGTGTCTAATATATAAATTAAGTTGTTTTCGTGATATAGTAAAGTAATAATTCAACCAATAATTAAAAAATGAGTAGAATATTCTACTCAAGTTCAATGCATGGTGGACTATTATTATTACATTTACGTTCTATGTTTTGTTCAACAAAATTTAAAAATAATTAATGAAAAAACAATATATACATGTGTATGTTTATAGTTGGTGGGACGGTATAGTTGCTACCAAACTAACCAACCCTCTCTGCAGTGCCTTTAGAGTTTAGATACACTTGAATAATTAATGGAAGATATATATAGATCTTGCTTCTATTACTATATACCGTGATTTCTTCCAAAAATATAATAGAATGAGCTTAAAAAAATATATAAATAATTATATCTCTAATATAATGACCGACGAAATTTTAATAATATATCATATGATTCACTTTTTTCTGAAAACTTAGGATAGTATATTTTTAATACTAATAAAACTAACCCCTATTGATATATAATTTTATTTGTATATTAAAATCAATCACTAAAATTAACTATTATATATTTATATACGAATAGTTTTATCATTTTTAATATATATTTTATATTTTAATATATATTATATATTAATAGTTAATTTTTGTGACTGATTTTAATATACAAATAATATTACCCAATCATTATAATTATGGAAATTTTTAGATTGAAAATAATTATTTTTTTATCTAAAAGAAGACTCAAACCAAAAATTTTTTATAATAAAAAAAATAATGCATATGAATCACAATTCATCGACGTTCACGTCCAAAATGATACTTTCTCTTTAGTGTCACAATATTAGTGCTCTATTATTATTAGCTACAAATCCTATATATTATTCTTTACATTCGTACGTGCCACTTCCAATCATATTTTCATTTTGCTTGGGAATGTGTGAACCAATCTACACAAGTTTTATGTGGTGCATATCAATTTGATATATTCACAAACCCTTAACTTGTTGTGTCCCTAGTTAGATGCATTAAATTTAAGAAACTTAGACTCAAAGTCAAAGTCAACCCTAAGATGATGAGAATGAGTATGAGGGGGCCGATACCGTAGAGAAGGAAGCTGTTATTTAGAGTCTAAGTGATACAACGGTATTTGTTTGTAGTGTTTTATTTCTCTTGTTCAATCATTATTTTCTATATTATCCCTTTTAATCTAACTACTATTTAAGTCTCGGCTCCTCATATATAGGCGTAACTTGTAACCAAGTTTATCAATCAATAAAATCATAATTTGATTCCCAATCCCGCACAATATAGTAGAAAGACATTATTGGCATTAACCATTAACCGATAGGTATATAGGTAGGGTTGGAAAGTCAACTACTCTCAAATTTTAATGAAGACATAATGATAGCGGCGATTCATAACCGCCGCGAAAATACAGTAATTTGAGATTATAAATACAGCAATAGTTAAATATCGCCGTAAAATTCGTCGCTACAGTATTTTTTGTTTTACAGCCGTTGTGTCAGCGGTTGTAAAAAATCGTCACAAAACTGTTTAACAATACCATTATAGGTGGCGCTCGGTTGATTAACAGACACGAAACAGTAAAAAATCCATCGCTAAGTCGCGCTTCTCTTGTAGTATGGCCTCAAGCCCTCAACAATACTCCATGTTATCCAAAATGTTATGCTATTTGCACGTTAAAATTAGTTATTCTAATCAGTTATTAATGCATAATAAATATTAACATCCGAAATATATATTAAAAATAATAAATTATACATATATTCGTATATAAATATATGATGACTGATTTTAGTTATTGATTTTGGTGTGTAAATAAAATTTTTGTATAAAAAGACATTAGTGGCATTAATCAAATTATGATTTTTTTTTAATTTTTATTTTGGTTGTAATACCACTTCTTTCCAAATTAAAATTTAAGTTGATAGGAGAAAGCATATTAATAGTTATATCTCTAATATATCTTTTCATGCAATACTTTTTGTGTTTTGTTTGTGTGAATTTTAATTTTTGCATAGGCTTTATTTTTCTCTTTATTTGTCTATGTTGAAATTTTTTCATTTGGAGTTTAACAATGATCTAATTTAAAATTTTTCGCTTATGAAATTTTGATACCATATTATAAGATCAGTTCTTCTAAAAAAATTAAATGGACAAGATTAGGAATATAAATAATTATATCTCTAACGATTTTTTTTTATGTACACGAAAATGTTTAGAAAGATATGTAGTTATATCTCTAAGTAATTAGTTAATTATGCATATGAATAAATTAGACTAAATAATAAAAATAAAGTGTATGTTGAAGTTATCACAAATTATACCCTTACATATAAAACCATAGAAAACAAAAATTGCACACCACCAAATGTATAATCGCATACAAATAGAAGTCACGGGATAGATATATATAATCATATAACAATTTATAAAATATTAGAAACTGCTTTGACAAATAAACTATTTTTAAAAAACCAAGAACAATTTTGTGTTATGGCTTGTGTGTTTTTTTCTAAACCAAAAACGACAATATGTAGAAACTGGTCTAGACAAAGCCTGACATTATATGTCTGATGTTTATATTTAATATTTTTAAAATATTAGATGATCCAAATCATTATATCTCGGACTAATATGAAAATAATGAGCTATATTATATATATGTGGGACTCATATTGATAGTCAAATTACTTTACTCCTATTATATACATTCTTATTCTTATTCTTATTCTTATTCTTATTTATAGGCAGTAAAATATGTTTTTTTTTTCCTAAATAAAAGATAGCTAGTTTAATTCAAAATTTAACTTGTGACTACAATAAAAATAGGAGAATTTTCTTATTCATAATACACAAAACATAGTAAGAATTTATTGAGTTTGTGACTAAGTAACGGCCAAATTGCATGATTTTCTGCATCAAATTCATATAAAATTAATTCAGTACTTATTTAGTAAAGTAAAGTTAATTTGAACATATTCTCGATAGATAAAATAATTTTAATTTATTATTTAATATAAAAAATACTACATCAGGTCACCACCATCATCACTAATATAAATAATATAATGTTGCCAACATTAACCATATATATATATTTGCTTAATTAGCTCATAAAAAATAATTTGATTAGATAATCACTTTTTAAATTATCATTTATATATACATCATATATAGTTAAGCTCATATAAATACAGTTTAATGAAATACTTTCATACAATTTTTTTTTTCAAATTTATTAGATACACCACGTCCAAAAAAAAAAGATACACTATGTATAAAAAATCAACCACTATTACTGCGTATTTATATATATATTTATACATATATTAACTTGAGTATTCATTTAGTTAAATAATTAACCAATAAAATGGTCAAATTAAATTTTATTTTTAATTGAGATTGCTTTAATCATTAAGTTTTTATTAATTCATTTAAATAAGTATTAGAATTTAAATTTTATGTTGTGGATATAGCAATTTATTAGACAACTGTGACTCTATGAGGAAAACCAATCAAATTTGTCTTAATAGAATAATGAAGTCTATTATATTAGAAAAATCATTTTTATAATAAAATAATAAAAAAATACTAAATACATGTTTCTACAAGATTCATTGATTATAAGCTAATTTTTAGTATACAAAATATATATAACATAAATAATTTTTTTAGAGACATTCCAGTAAAAATAAAAAGGATTTTTCTAAAGATTATTATATTCATTTACATTGCAAGACAAAATACAATTGCTTAAATACTATTCAACCGTACCCCTAGGTTTTTTTATTCTGAAAAGATTTGGAGGGTAGAATACCGAAATTTACAAATATAAAAAATCAAGTAATTAAGACTATGTCTCTTTGAAATTTGAACCATCCTCATATTTTCGCTCAGGTGCATACCGGGGACGATTGATTCTTACAAACATTAGAGAGTCTCTAATAATATTTAAAGAGGAAAAATATATTTAATTAATAGTGGTCCCAAATTAAAGAAGATGATGTGTCAACTCTCCACTCTTATATCAAATAGTAATTTCATACTCTAATTTAATAATAGTAACGAAAATTAATGGTAAAGACCTCCGCCAAATTAGTATGGTCGGGGTATACAAGGTTTCGAACATTATGGTAAGTAGAATGAGACCTCTCATGCCTAAGCTTGTTGGGGAAGTTCAAACGACCTTTGTCCATAAAAGGCAGATCCTGGATGGCGGGGCTCTCATCGCATGCGAGACGGTAGCCTAGTTGTAGAAATATAACAGAAGCGGAATAATTGTGAAGCTGGATTTTAGAAAAGCTTATGATACGATTAGGTGAGACTTTTTAGACCACGTCCTGTTCCGGATGGGGTTCGGGAACGTGTGGAGAAGTTGGATTAGGGGTATGCTCGATGGTGCAACGATGTCAATAATGATAAATGGTTCTCCAACTACACCGTTTAGTATGGGAAGAGGTTTGCGGCAGGGGGATCCACTCTCCCTTTCCTCTTTGTACTAGTAGGTGAAGTCCTAAATCAACTCCTAATCAGAGCTGCCCAGAAATAGAAGATTGATGGCTTGCTTGTTGGCAAGAGGAGGGTACCACTGTCACACCTCCAATTCGCTGATGACACGGTCCTCTTTTGCCCGCCGAATCTAGAAATACTTCGAAACTATAGGAGAATCTTGAAATGCTACGGGGCAATGGCTGGTCTGATGATCAACTTTGAGAAGTCCATGCTGATTGCAATCAATTGTGATGACAGGAAGACTAGAGAGCTTAGAAAGGCCATGGGATGTGCGATTGGAAAACTGCCTATCACTTACCTGGGCATACCGCTGGGTGCGAACCCAAGGAGGATACAGACTTGGAATCTGGTGATAGATAAAATACAGCAGAAACTAAGTAGTTGGAAGGCGAACACACTGACCAAAGCAGGAAGGATAGTGATCATCAAATCAGTAATTAGCAGCCTACCTGTCTATTATATGGGATTGTTCAAGATGCCAAAAGAAGTACATAAAAGGATTATTGCCCTACAATGCCGATTCTTCTGGGGAGGATCTGAGAATAAAAGAGTAATCCCCACTATTAAATGGAGTCAAATTCAGAAGCCAAGACAGTATGGAGGCTTGGGGGTTGGTGACTTGGAAATAACAAATGCCGCGCTTCTATTCAAATGGTGGTGGCGATTCTCAGATGAGAATGATGCGTTATGGAAAAGGATCATTGGATCCTGCTATGATGTAGACTTAAATGTAAGTGTGGGAGATTATCAAAGTGGCAGGGCAAACGGACCATGGAAATACATCATAAATGTCAGATATAGCTCTCCGGTCCTAGAAGAAATTGCCAAAGAGGATTGGAGGATGTGTGTAGGGGATGGCAGAAGGGTCCGATTCTGGAAGGACGTGTGGATTGGGGAGATAAAACTACAGGAGAAATTCCCTAGCCTTTTTATAAACTCCTTGCAAAAGGATTCTGTGATCGATGACTGTGGTTCTTGGTCTGGCACAAAATGGGAGTGGAAACTTGAGTGGAGGAGAGAGTTCTTCCAAAGAGAGCTAAACACGATGAGAGAATTATATAATATGTTGGATTGTATTGTGTTATGTGCAGGAATTAGAGACGGAACCTCTTGGACTTTTGGAGAGGACGGCAGATACGCGACCAAATCATTCAAAGAAGTTGCAACCAACAAGCTCCATGGTGAACCGGGTATGAAAACATTCTTTGATCTGATTTGAAATGTTGAGGCTCCGCCTAGGATTCAAATACTGATTTGGTTTGTAGAAATGGGGGGTTGAACACTAGAGATAGATTGGTTAGAAGGGGAATTGTGGATAGAAGTAATGACAAGTGTGTGATGTGTGATAAGGAAGGGGAAAGTACTAGTCATCTATTCTTCCATTGTGAATTTGCAATGAAATTGTGCACTGTTGTTTTGAATTGGGGAAGCGTGTATTGGGTTTGGCCTTCAAAAGTAGAGGAGTGCATAGAATCTTGGATGATGCAAGAGAGACTGAGGGGAAAGAACATAAAATGGCCACTGCTGTTTTGTGCGCTGATTTGGCTAATCTGGAGGAGCAGAAATCTAAGAATTTTTTAGGGTAAACTAATCCCAAACAATATTGGTTGGTGCCAAATAAACAGAATTGTGGACTCATGAAAGAGGCAGAAAATGAAGAAAGGAAGAATGAGGGTAGAAGCATTGGTGAGGGAGAGAGAAAAAGAGAATGAAGTAGCTTGGTGGGTATGCGTGGGAAACAATGAGCATCTAAACAAATTCGTCGGTGATGGCTACCTAACCATACCAGGGAAGGGGGTCACATGCTTTATGGGAGAGATTTTGGAAGAGGCAAATGAAAGAGGTACACTCATGACCAACATTAATATAGGAGTGCAATTATGTCTTGAGGTGGCAAATGTTAAAGAAGAGGAATTAAAGGTATTGGTCAGTGACAGAAAGCTAGTTCAATGGATCAAAGGAAGTGAAGAAGTGACATAGAAACTAAGGTTTGACAGAAATAAAGCAAGAGGAATGCAACATCTATTTTTGAACTCAAAGACAATTCTTGGAGGAAAGCAAATTCAAGGACAAAAGGAGATGGACGGATCATGCAAAGCAAGCTTGTGAGGATTGGATACTTTGGGTGGAAAATAAGTAAAGAATAATGATGATTTAGAGTAGTACTTGTTGTTTGATTGGTTACTTTGTATTTTGATTATTTTGATTATCTGTTATTGTTTTGTTGTTATGATTTCTGTAACTGCATTGGCTACTCCCTCTTTGATGGCTATGCCGAAGGAGAGGTTGTAGTTGCCAGTTGGAACGCGTTTGAACTTACTCCTTGTTTGAGTTTGAGTGTTTGTACCGATCGAAAAAAAAGTAACGAAAATTAATGTTAATTACTATTTCTAATAAGATCTTATGTAGTACGTGTGTGTGGTGTATCGTATTTCACACTTTCTAGGAAACAACGTGCAAATGTATTATTCTACCTAGCGTGTGCACATTATTAAAATGAATCATCATCGTTTTGAATTTTTCATATGAAAGCTACCTAAGGTAATAATGCCATTTAAAGGCGTTTCGTCACACATATATAAATGTTATTTTTTTACTTTTTTCTTATTTATTTTAATCTCACACTTGCTATATTATTATTGGTTATTGAATTCAATTTTGAACTTGTTCATATACGACAATAATTTACCCATTGTACTCCACCCGTTACGGTCTATAGAGTCCGTACACAATTCATGGAATTAAATTAACAAGGGGACATTTTATATATGACACTCAATTACTTAAGTCTATAATTTTTTTTCTTTTCTTTTATTTATTTGATAAATTTAAGTTTGTACTATATATTATGTATTATCTTTAGAGAGGAGGTTAGAGTTATATATAATTACTATTCTAAAATAAATAATATAAAATTTAGACCCAAAATCAATATTAAGAGATTAAAATATATATTTTTTGTTAATAATTATTATAATATTTTTTAATCAAAATAAAGACTAATTTCCTTAATTAGAACTTTTTTTTCTTCATAAACTAAACGGAAGATTCTATGATTATTGGATTATGGATATCTCTACCATTATATTTTTTTTTACCAAAAGATATATTACGGGAGAGGACAAATGCCTACATCTCATTAGTTAATTCTCTTGCTTATTATATTTAAGAGATATTTTTATTGGAGCTTATGTTTAATTAAGAGATTTGAAATCTTTAAAGCCTTACTTAATTTCCGCAAAAAGAATTCAAAATGCTTGGACAAATCACCCGATTTAACATTTATTAAGGATTAATTATTCATATTAAATAACTCATGAAGAAAAGAAAAGTCTACATGTACGGCAGATAGCATCAAAACCAAACTTTTTTTATGAATCAAAACCAAACTTGCTTATTAGTATTATAATTTATAAAAATGATATATTCATTGAAAATAGTGTTTTTTTTTCTATGGGTTTAAAATTTTAAGAGATGTGATATCATGTATTCATGTTAACATAGCTTTTACGACGGAAAATTATGGGTCTGGTGATTGTTAAATAATAATAACACAACAATGTTAAGTAACCAATAAAAATTCAGCCAATAACTTAAATTGGATGTTTTATTTCTTTAGATTTCGAATGTTCTATTTATAAATTTCAGATGTTCTATTTCTTTTAGTTGATTGTTGGTTGATTTATGTTTCAGATTTTTTTTTTCTTTTACTGTGGATGTTCTATAAACAATGATTACGGATATTTTATTTTTTATTGACTGATTCGTTGGTTAGAAAAATATTGATTACCTATACTCTCCCATAATAATAATAAAATTATATGCATGAGGGTGTTCGTAAAAAAAAACCATAAAATTAGCTATCATATTTTTATATATTTATATATATTGCATACTTTTCAACTAAATAATTTAGTAATTATTAAAATAATCAAATTTATTATTATAAAATTATTTTTAATAAAAAATATTGAAAGAGAAGATTGAACCCAAAACTTCTACTTAGAACAAAATGTAGAACAAAATGTGATTGTAGGAGAGGCTCGAATCCGAAAACTCTCCTTAATTTTATTAGATTAGGATAATAAAAAGAAATTATGAAACAATAAGTGCGTATCTTTATATTGCAATAATTAATGGTGGCTAATTAATTTTTGTAACGCACAGCCCTATGTGTATCTAATCTAATTAGTAGTAAATTACCTTGCTTGACTCTTCCACTTATTACAACAAAAACCTTTTTTCGAATCCCTTTGATTCATTGATTATTATAAATAGAGATAGAGATCCCCATATGTTGCGCCACTTCATTGGCGTGTGGACCGCACAAAACCCATTTTCTCTTCATCACTTACCTTCCTTCTACCTTCTCTCTTTCTTTCTTTCTAAAACACTAATCTACCTCCATATCTTACCTTCTAATATTATATATATATAATATACATACTTCATCACCATAGATCATCACGCTTCTTCTCCCTATATACAACTAGCTAGTGTTACAATTGCCAAATTATTTGAAGAAAAGAAGAAACAAGCTTATGTATATATATATGCTTGTTTTGGAGTTATTATTAGATCTTAAAATCTCTCTTCTGAGTTTTTAAGGTTGTTGTTGTTGTTGTTGTTGGAATGAAACAACCTTCAACTCATCATATCATTATTGGTGACAACCATGTCAAACATACCTACTTCTCTCTCTGAAATTTGTCTCACTCAGTTTCGCTTAGCTATGTCCATTGCAGATCCATGGCCCTTCTCATAAGCCTCACCTACACCTTACCATAACCCTCTCTCAACTTCACCATCTCAAGAAAGAAAGAAAAAACACACACACACACACAAAATCTTCTTACTTCTTAGTACTTCACACAACTTTTGTTTCATTGTTTTTTTTTTTTTGTTATTTTCTTGTTTTTCTTCCTCCCCTCAAAGCATGAGATTCAAGCTTGGGAAGCGTGTATTTCGGGTCACCCGATGGGTCTTTAGACGGATCAGGATCCGACCCAGGTACCAACGGTTAGGAGAGTCATCAGGAAAACCCATGTCAAAGCTTCTCAATTGGGGGCGAAAGTTGACCAATGGGGCAAAGTCATTGTGTTACTCCGCGAAACACGGGTCGGGTTATAAACGGGTTGGAACCGACCCAACTCCTTCGGTGCCTAAGGGCTACTTGGCTGTGTATGTAGGCCAAAAGGAGGGCGGTGAGTTCCGGCGTGTGCTTGTGCCGGTGGTGTACTTCAACCATCCTTTGTTCGGAGAGTTGCTCCGGGAGGCCGAGGCAGAGTTCGGATACCACCACCCGGGCGGGATCACGATACCTTGTCGGGTAACCGAGTTTGAACAAGTCAAGACCCGAATTGCATCCGGGTCAGGTAGCAAGAGGCTGATGTGGCTGCGGCATCATCAATGATATATAATTGTGGTGCTGAATTGATTGGAAATTGGGATTCAATGATATTAAAAAAAAAAATAACTGGGAAAGAAAATTGATTAGTGGTTATTGATTTGGGTATGGAAAGTTCTCTTGGAATTTTGTTTATATATTACTAGGTTGTAATTATTTCTTTGAACTTTTTTTTTGTCAATAAAAAAATTTGGGGTTACTCTTTTTTAGAGGTTTTTTCCTGAATTTTTCTTTTCTAATATGCTATAGATATTTATGATTGAATATATGGTGCAATGGAACTTTGAACGTAAGTACAAAATAGATTTTTTTAATTTGCTCCTATCATGATTTTGTTATATAGCAATTACGTAGTGATAATGTCCTAATGGAGTGTCAATTGACAATTACAGCGATAATGATAGTGTTTAATAGCATTTTCAATATAGCCAAAGAAATCAATAGTAAATTTTAAAATAAATAAATTAATTAATTAATCTCCACATATTTAAAATACCCTTTATTTCTCATCTCAGGCTGGAGATACTGAGATAGTCTTTAGATAATAAACATCTGTTTACAAACACAGAGACAGAATCCAATCAAAAGAATTATTTTAGAAAAAAATAATATTAATTATTATTTTCTACTTTATTTAATAATTAAAGTTAAAAGACAAGAAGATTGAAATTTAGTTGAACCAAACATTAGTGGACTCAAAATAGGGTGTGACAGATTGACAGATGTTTTTTTAATTTTTAATTTTTTTTTTCTGATGAGTGATGAGCAAAATTGTGCATGGTGTGGAGGCAGATACAAATTGTAAAAGGGGGAACCAATGAGAACATCATCTTTCTTATCTTGCAACTGTTAATTGTGCACACACCAAAGACACACAAACCAAACTTCATAGTTCACACTTCACACGGAAAATAATTAACAAGAGACTCTACCTATAAAATCTTTCTGCCAATTACTTCGGTATTTTTTAAAGGGTTATGTTTTTTTTTCTTTACTGAATTCCTTTATAAGTTTTAAAAATACCCTAACATGATTTTATCCCCTTTTCAAGTAGTTCAATTATATCTATATTGTCAAATACTTAATAATCAATGTGTAATTAACAAAATATATATATTTACTACTTAAATACTATTCATCTTTGTTATTATTTGTATGAGATAATCTTTCTTTTCTTACTTTTCTTTTCAATCACACCTCCTACGACAATCATCATTTCTTCCTCCTCTTCACAACGACGCTGACGTCATTGTCATAATCTCTACAAAAATTAATCAAATTTTCACCTTTTGTATGTGTTGGTGGTGACAAACTGACAATGGTATATAAAGAAGGGTAAAATTTTAAAAAAAAAAATTTGACCATATGTTGACTATAACAAATTTAACAATAAGAATAGATTTGAAACTACTCAAAAACATTAAAGGTAAAATTGATCTAAATTAAATGTTAGGAGTATTTTGAAATTTCTTACAAAATCAGAGATAAAAGACACATTTTACCCTATTTTTTTTTAAAAAAAATTGAGACTAAATTAATTTTTTTTTATAAAAGACAGATCTTATATTATATAATAAAATATAAGAGATAGTAATTTATTTTCTAATTTAAAAATGTTAACAAAACAATAGCCAATTTTATTATATTTTCTCATATATTGAACTAATTTTTTTTCTTTTTTAGTAATTTAGTGTATATATATATATATATATATATATATATATATATATATAAAGAATAAGCAAGTATATGAAACGTCGAAACATAAATCTTTTTTCAATTTGTTAGAGTTCATTATCTAGGAGCACTAAGGGTAGAGAATTTGGTACGTTGGTTTCTTCTTTTCTGCTTTCTTTCTTGCATATTTATTAATCCCTTGAAAAGGATTGTAAAATGCCAAACAACTAACAAAACAAAGACCTACTGGAAACGTTTTCTCACCAAAAGTGTCCCTATCACCTAAGATAAAGTCGGTAATGCAAAATCATATATGCTTTGTTTAGGCACAGATCTTCTCTTATGAAAATTTCGAAAGACTATTATTTTTTATTTTATATTTACTCGAGACAAGTTCGAATATGATCCTAGTTGATTTGCGGTCAATAAGTTTTTTAATAAAATAACTGCATACACTAAGTTTTAAATTCGAGACTTATTTAAACGAATACGAACAGTTTATTACTTGGATCAAATCCCTGTCGCATATAACAATATTATTATTAGAAATTTTCATAGTTGATATATATATTCTATAGAAGTATCTCATGTGGTTGCTGTGAGGGAATCAATCATGATGAAGGGCTGAAAAGGATTACTAATGTTTAACAAGAGATGGTTGATGAGTTTATTTTGGTTCATGTGGTCCATGCAAATTGTGACACTCTCAAAAGCCTAACATAAACATGTCTTTGATGAAAGGGATTGTGTTCATACTTCATATATCTCAGGATTCTTTTGGGGGAGGTTTGGTATGTGGTGCAACTTGGCTCTCCACTTGAATCCGAATCTTTTACTTGTTCTTAACTTCTCATCAATTCTTCGTCAGCAAAACAATAATCCGCTGCGACGGATCTAAGTCTTATTTAAGAATCTAGTGCTAGTCAATGGGTTGCTACATACATAAGGCGAGATTCGAATTCTTGAGACTTGGTTAAATAGACTAATAAACTGATCACTAGACTAACTCAAGTTGATCTATAGCCTATTTTCTCTATTAATGGTAACTTTATCATGGGTTAAGTACGTATATCAAATTCTTAGGTTTAGGTAGATCAATTAAGTTCAATTAGTTTGTTGCAGAGAAGGTGCAGTCATTCAGGTATGTTATCTAAAAGGGATGTACTTTGCAAGGATTTAGAAGACAAGAAGACAATCAAGTTCAGATTTTGTATTGAAACATAATCTGAACAGTTTCTAACTGCTCTTGTTTTCTATTCAAATGTTTTTTTCATTTTTCACTGTCAATAATTTTCAGAGTTATATATGTTGGTTGGTGTGCCTACTTATCAGATGCGACCCAAATTCTGCTCAGTGATTTCTTCTAGATTTACAAACTTGGACAACCTGATTCATTGTCCTCATGCAACTTTTGGAAAACCATGTTTTGACTTGTAACCAGTAACCCTCGGCATAGTTGTTAAGATCGAACCAAGGATCAACTCGCAGAAGACATTATGATATTGATACAACGGTTGAACCGGTTGAATCAGATTTCCTCACATAATTCAAACCTAAATCCACAATATTAAGCATTTAAGCCTATCAATTACAAACTCAAAAGAAGTCCTAATGTTAGAAGGGGCTATCACTTCATCCTTCAATTAACATGTTTATCAGCATACAAAAAGAAGAAAACATCTTTGCTGGTGGTGTTCGTTATAAACACCAAAACAATAAGCTTCTAAATTCTAAGTGCTTTTTCCTTTTAAAGAAAAGTTACCTTTTCTATGGACACCAGCCCCATCCAAAAGGGGCACTAACCAAGTAAAATCTGAAACACCTGTTGCAATTAACATTCTAGATACCAAATTACCAACATACTTAGTTGAGATTCATATCCAAAGTATGAAAAAAGGGCCTCAACCGTGTTTCTTGACAAATGACTATGGTTTGGTATTGCTAACTAGGCATCAAAACTTGGAGACAACCGATAACAAAATACCATCTATGCAATCATCTCCGGACGCAACGTAATTGGATTCGCATTCCAATCAATCCAATAGTACTCAACAGATTGAAAGTGGTGTTAACTCCGACAATAACTGGAGCCATGTTTTCTCATTAATTCGATATTTTCAGCAATGGTTGATCCAGAAGTTCCAACAAAACCAAGTGATGCACAGCCACACACAGCCTGCTCAACATAAAGAAGTACATCAGGTAATGTCGGGTTGGAACAATACCTTTTACCGACCGTGGGTTTGGAATTCGAAATGAACCTCTGCCCGTGACCCGCTGCCATGAGTTTTATGGCTGCTTGTCTGACCAACTCATCCGTGTCCCTTAAGAAATGCACTTTATAGTGATGTGCATCACTAACTAAATCACCTAAATAGGTTCCAGTCCAATTATCTCTTGGCAGATCAGTCATTACAAATATATGGGTCGGTACGGAACCTTTCTGCCTTAAAGATTCTAAGCTTTGTCTTAACACTTGAAATGTAGCCTTGTGATGATTCTTAAACTGCCCGTCCAACAATCTAAGCTGCGCGCAAAGAAACGGAGCCTTTATAGTTCTGCGAGCAAACTCCTTTCCAGCGCTCATAATTTCGGGGACAAATGGAAGAAACTCGATTTCTTCCATCAAAGATTGTAACCTTTGGTCCTGAGGAGATTTATGAATATCCATGTATAGCTCGGATCCTTTGTATGGGGATGAGAAAAGGCTTCCAAATGCCAGTAGTGAGGCCGATTCAACCTGAGAACCAGGTCCAAGAGACTTAAATACGTCTCTCCTTTTCCTAACATATGATAAGTTCTTTTTCTTCTTCAGTTGCTCGTCTGGTTGGAATGAATCTAATGTGCCATCCTTACGACCACCTTGGTCGTAAATCCATACTGTAGTTCTGCAGTCGTCACGGATAGCATGTACACACTTGTTATCACTCCCATGAAGGCCGGATATAAGAGATCCACATTGCTTCAGGGTTTCAGAAACAGAGGATTGTAACGTTGAATCATTTAAGCAAGCTGAATCCAAGCTAATGCCACACCATATAGACACAAAATCCCTAAGGTCTATCACTCGGACAAGAGACTTAGAAACTAATGATGAGACATCTATAATTTCAGCAATGGAGATATACCTGCAAGAGAGTACAAGGGGCAGTATTAGTGTAGTTATGAACACGCTAATTTTTTGTGATACTGGAACAATTGCAGAGAGGCAAACTACGCTGCTAAATCAAAGTAACTCATAGTTTTGAAGTCATCGTGCTGACATTCTTTTTTTAGAAAAGAGAACAAAGTTTTATCAACTATAAAGGGAAAGGAAACTACCATTTGAAAGTTTGAACAAAAGTGCTATTTTACCAACTCTTGTCACGGGTTGAATAGCGAAAAAAATAATTTCGAAATGCAATTGGCCTGTGTGGAGCTTTACCGCAGGGTACCGGGGATTGTGTGTGGCAGAGTTGGTCAAATAGCCAAACGAAAATTAAAAGGTCTGGAAAATTTTGATCAATAACTATTTTCAATTATCAAATTGAAACCAGCTTGAAACTTCCCTTTATCCCCCAAGCCAAGTCTGAAAACAAACATAACAACCGAACTTTTCAATGTTCTTTTGAAAAGAACTTCAACACACAGAGCACAAAACAAAATTATATGATCTCATCAATTCTAATCAAATAGAGGCATCTTTACCATCCAATATCCATTCATCAGGACATAAGCTCTTAAAACTGAAAAAGAGTGACACAACAATCTTACTAACCTTCTCTCGCGCATGAGCTCAATCACATGGTTCCAAACAGAAATCCGAATCTCATTTGGATCCAAAACCCGAAACTTCGGACAGCTGCCTAGAGCAACAGCATGGTGGTCTAAAATAGGAGGAACAATCAAGGTTCTATTCAGTATCCCTGCCATCAAAATCGCATTCTTGAACTCCGAAAGCTGGTTGCTGAACCCGCTGTGTGGCGCATACCAAAGGAATTTCTCCCCTAAGGCCAATGCTTGGGTAGAGCATTGCCCAAAATGTAATGCCACATTTTTGGAGAATCCATTGAAGGATGAACTAGGTGCCATATAGTAGTAATAGAGAAACATGAATGAGACAACAATGATAACCACGGACACAGGAACAAGGGGAAATCTGTTCTGTGGTTTCCTCTTAGGTAACATTCTGGTAACTATACTAGAATTCAAAAAAATAAAAAAATTGTCTGAATCTATTCAACTATGTTGTTATCTGAACTCAAACTGAACTACTTTGAACAAAATCAATTGTTTGTCAAGAATTCTGAAGCACATAACTTGAGAGTTCAAAAACCCCCCATAATCATATGACCAGTCACATGATCAAGCAGCAAACTTTATCTGATTCTGAAACAAATTTGCAGAAATGAAAAGTACCCATTATCAATATCCTAGCAAAGAACATATGTGCAAGATGTAAAATTGAAGCTATGACGAATGTTATTGGAATTCCTGTTATTAGAAGGAAAGAGGCATAAGATGAAGAATAGAATTGAGAAATGGATGAAACCTGAGATGAGAAAGAGTGAGTGAGATTGAGAAGTGGCACACTCCGAATTAGAGAACCTGTGTTCCGCAGATGGAGTCGGAGTGTGAGAACTTGATCTTGATTCTTGATGGTGGTGCTCACAACTCTCAAGCTTCTTTTTTTTTCTTTTCTTCTTGTATTCTTTTTTTGGACAGGGAGCACTCAAGCTTCTTGTTTTGCTATTTCACTTCAAAACTCAAAAGTCAAAACTTCCATCATTCTTTTTTTTTTTTTTGGTAATAAAAACTTCCATCATTCGATTCTATTTTTTTGGGAGGAAGAGATGGATTTGGGTTCATAACGCGGCCCATAATGAAAAGCCCATTTAGCTGTTATAGTTGGACCGATTTTGGGCTTTCATTTTTTTTCTCTGTTGGAAGCCCAAGCTTCTAAAACATGTGACCAAGGCCTTGTGCGGATGGCAAAAACAGGGTATCTCTTGCTTGAGTGGGTGCGTGTTGTGTCATGAAAAAAAAAAAAGAAAACCTAAAACATATAGAATCTTTTGTTCAAGTTAATATGCTTCTGCAGCAAAGGCAGTAGCCTAGTGGTGGAGCATTGACTCCTATAAGATGCATGTGGACGGTTCGATCCCTATGGAATGAAATGTGAGTGTGTGTGACAGTGTGAGGTGTGGGCGAGTCTTGTGTATCAGTCCAAAAAAAAAAAGTTAATATACTTCTACATCTTGATTTTTTTTAAACCAATTTGTAGCATGGAGTGATGAGCAGCTCACTCATTTACTTAATTAAGGGCGTCAGATATTCAAATTTTGTTATGCATATATAACAATTTGTTTATCAGTAATATATCTTTAAATAGAATTTTGATCCCTCATAAAATTAGTCTTTGGTATATGTATATATACCATAAGAAAAAACTTTGTAATTATTATGTTTATTTATTTAAAAAAAATTCCTCAATGTGACTTTTACATATAACTTTCTTTGTATATCGTAAAATATATTTCAAATTAAATACACTTTGATATATGGTATTTATTAAAAAATTATTATAAAATATATATATGATTAAGAAGAATGGTTAAAATCACTAAAATATTATATAACATGGTGTATTTAAAATGTATCATATACATTAAACACTTTTGGCCTTTTAAGTAAGTAATGGGAATCGTAGAAGAAGAGGAATCTCTTTACTTTTGAATTTGGATGTCAGAAATCACCAAAAGATGGTAAAGTAAATATACAGCACTTTAATGGAGTATGGTTGAGTTCAACTGATATCATTTTAAAATAATCATTTACATTTTACAATGCTTAAAGTTCAACTAAGAGCAATAAAGATAAGTATCATTCAAAATGCACCTTTAGCATCATGCAGTTTTTTTTCTTCTTAATTTACTTTTTTCTTTTTCAGTAGCATGTTCTGATCTGCCTATTTTTTCTTAATTTCTTTCCTAACTAATTTTGATAATTCAAGTAAGGTGAGTGCTATGGTTTAAAACTATTATCCTATTAAACTTTAGAATATATTTTAATTTTTTTAAAAACATTTACAAGATACACATAGACCTACTAAAGTAATCTTTATTAATAACTTTTTATAAGATATTTTTTTAACAATCATGTCAACTACTATTTTGATATGAAATATGGAATCTTTTTCTATCTATCTATAATGTTCTTAATCACATTTCCTAGCATAAATGATAAGTAATTTAAGTTATTTAAATGTCTAATTCCAAGTTCAGATCTTGGGACGACATATATACAAAAAAAGATGTGGTCATATCAAATCTCTTAAAAAGGACATTCAATAAAACGTAAGAAATTAATTCGAGTCTATCAGGTCTAAAATTCCCTATTCCAACTAAATAATAATAATATAGAAGAAAAAAATTAAAGCTTTACCAAAAAAAAAAAGTATCACGTGATAGAGCTTTGAAATTAACAAAAAAAAAAAAAGAAAAGAAAAAAAGAACCACACTATACCTCACTCTTACTCACCCCATATTGTTAATTATAACTCATAATCAAGAAATGAACAATAAGATCCGTATCATTGTTATTTGAAAATACAAGAACTAAGAGGAAAGAAAAGAAAATGTTTTCAAGAACCCTTCAATTTCAATTTCAATCAAACTCCATTCATCATAGAACAATCATCTTATTAGCTTTTAGACTCACTCTTCTATTCCTCTTTTCTTCTTCAATAATTCTTATTAGTAGTAGTGTAGTCCATGGCTACACCACAAGATCTCATATCTTCATCTATGCAACTTGTTCTCAAGAGAAATACCAACCAAACACACCCTTTGAACCAAACCTAAATTCCTTATTATCTTCAATTGTTACTTCCTCTTCAGATGCTTCTTACAATAGCTTTTCCATTGGTAATAATAATAATGGAACCTCATCATTATTATTAGAAGGTTCCATATATGGCTTGTACCAATGTAGGGGTGATTTAGACCCAATTGAATGCTCAAAATGTGTTCAAAATTCGGTTAACCAAATAGGGCTAATTTGTCCCTATTCACTAGGTGCTTCTTTGCAACTTGAAGGGTGTTACATAAGATATGAACATGTTGATTTCTTAGGGAAACTTGACACAAGTCTTAGGTACAAGAAATGTAACAAAAATGTTGTGAGCAATGATGTTGAGTTCTTTAGGAGAAGGGATGATGTTCTTGGTGATTTGCAATCAAGAAGAAATAGTGACTTTAGGGTTAGTAGTTCAGGCCTTGTTCAAGGGTATGCTTATGCTAACAAATGTTTCATTTTTTTAATTATTATATTTGTTGCTATTTTTTTATGCATATAAAAATTTCTTATCTTAACTTCAAAAAAAAAAATTTCTTATCTTAAGTATTATATTAATATTTAATTTTTGTATGTGTGGAATATTATTATTAGGTATGCTCAGTGTTTGGGTGATGTAAGTGTTGAAGATTGCAACTCTTGCATGGAAGAAGTAGTGATGAAGATGAAGAGATTTTGTGGATCAGCAATATCAGGTGATGTGTTCTTGGGACAATGTTATGCAAGGTATTGGGAATCTGGCCACTATAATGATGAATATCAACCAGGTTTGTTTAGTTTCCTTTTTTTTTTTCTTCTTACAGTACTAAGTAAACTCAAAGTATTATGTGTTTTTACTTTTCTTTTATTATATAATATATTGATATTGATCTGATTTAAATTGAATTCATATGTTATAATAATAATAATAATAATAATAATAATAATAATAATAATAATAATTATAAATGGAATAATAGAAATTGTCATACTATTCTTAAATATAAGTAGTCATTACAAGAAATTAAAAATATTTTTTGTGCGGCAGCTAAAGATAATTATTTAGTATAATATTCTAGACTGGCGATAAATAATATGAGTTATTTTTCTTCTCCACTAATTTTAAATTAAGTAATCTTCTACTAATAAAGTAACAAATTATCAAATGAAACCGTCAAAAGGTAATCTTTACATGTAGAAAAGTATTCTGTAATTTTTATATTTATTTATTTTTGGGAATTCACACCATTAGTCTATTTTTTTTTTTCTTCTTTATGTATTATGCAGATTCTTCGAATGGAGACCAAGTGGGGAAATCAATCGCCATTATTGTAGGAGTAGTATTAGGTCTAGCCATTCTTGTTGTTCTTCTCTCAATCTGCAAACAAGCTATGCTCAAAAGAGTCCATTGAGGAGGAAATGATTTTGATGGTTTATATGTAGGACTTGCATTCAAAGAATTAATCAAGCTTTGAAGATGTGAACTTAAATTTTTGTCAAAGTGTAAGTGTTGAAATTTTTTGGCATTAAAATTAATACATTAATCTTTTTTGTTCATTTATGGGCTGTTCCTCTTTTTGTTCGTATATAAATTCAATTAAATGAAAATTTTTGATCCTGTATCTGTTTTCTTTTCTGGGTTAGGCTTTTATCCGACTTGTTATATGCTCATAACCTTTTTTTTTTTTTAAAAAAAAAGAGAACTACACTATAATGATTTGAGCATTATTAATATATTTTTTTTTGGTAAACAACAAAACTTATTTGTTGTTTATAAATAAGTATCGGGAGTTTAAATCCTGATCCTGTCTTGTCCACAGCAATTCATTGGTCAGCGATAAATTCTTGAAAAAAATTTCGATCTGCGACGGATTAATCCTTGACTTAGAAACTATATGTATTTTTTATATGAAGCATATAAACTTATTTGATACTCATTAAAAAACTTGGCTAGTATAATTTATCATTGGGTAATTTTGTTGAACTAATTCAATATATATTTAATGGGTATCAAAAATCAATTAATATTTTTCATTATTAAAATGATTGGCTTTCAAATTTTCTATGATCGAAAATGATCGTTTACTAAAAAAAATTAGAGTTAACATGGTGATTATTGTGAATTTAAGGGAGTATATAACTCATCACTAATGCTTGAATAAATTTGTGGCGGTTTGACACTTTGCTTATTTTTCTTAAGTCTTTTGAATATAAATATTGATGACAAAAAAGTAGTAGAAATGTAGAATAGACTTTTTCCACAGTGAGCTAATCTTTGTTCAATTAAACCACACCCACAATTTTAGAGTTTAATAAATATATTTTAAAATATAAGTAATCTAGATGGAAGATCAAAGACAAGACTTCATAAACAACTGCTTTTTTTTTTTTACCTTAGAGTGTAAGTAAACTCTAATTCTTTTAATTAAGACAATATATATTCTTTAAGAATTTACCTAAAAGAAATCTTTCTAATTAAGTTGTACTTTCCATTTTATTTAAATAAAAAAGTCTTAAAAAAATCTAGGAATATATGTGTCATATATGGTGGTGTACATTACCCAATTAATTAATAGCTCTCTTAAAACTACAACCAAAAGTTGATCTTTACTTACATATATGATATAATATGATATGATATATATTTAATTAATTTATGCCACAAATTTAATATATAATAAATAAATTTCATGCTTATTAGTCTCTTCATGTAACTATTAACAAAATTGATGGAGCATAATGTGATAAGCACAAATTCCATATAATAATTGATAGATTGGGGCCAAGGCATCAACAAAACTTTTCCTTGGATTATTATTATATTGCACATGTATGTGACATTGACACTTAGACTAACACGAAGATTCCCAGCATTAACCAAAGGGAAGAAAACATGAAAACATTGCATGTTGGTGTATTTATTTAAGAAAGTGATACATGTAAGCCACATTCATATTTTGAAAAAAAAAATTAATTGTAAGTTGGAAACTCCGCGACACGATCCAACATATGTATGCTAATTGTTTAATAATAAATTAATTATGATATCTTAAGATTTGAATAATATACAATCACTGGACTTATCTTATAGAGACTAGTTAGCAAAATCGTTAAATAATATAATATATACGAATATATATCATCACAACTTAAATGTAATTAAGAATCATGCAGCTTTAGCTTCTATCGGTAACATGGACAAAAGTTGACCCAAAATAATAATAATAATAAAATAGAAGAGAAATATTTAAACAAAATCATACAAATTTATCAAACATTTTTTTTCAGAGATAAAATTATTTATATATCTCTTTTTATTAATTTAACTATTTTTAAGAAATTATTTCATGAGACAGTGTCGTACTTTTATAATTGAAAAATCTAGAATTTGATTATTTCAAAAAAAATTAATATAAAACAAAAGAAAATAAAAGCTTATAGAACAGAATTCACAAAAAAATATTAAAAGTGGTTGAATAACACTTTTCTTTTCATCAATAGTCTGTACTTTCAATAATACAATTCAATCAATAACCATTACAATTTTTTTTTATTTCTGTCTAATACCCATTATTACAATTAAAACAACATAAAAACAAACTATTTGTTGGCTGTGCTGTTTTATTTATTTATTTTTTTACTTTCTTTTGGCTTATTCACCTACAAGAAAGTACAGCCAAAAATTAAAGTAAATAAAATATATTGGTACGGAACAATGAAGAATAATAACAATAATAATTTAACATACATGAAAATAATGGTATCAACTAATAATTAATCAATACACAAATTAAATTATGTATTAATTAATCAAATTAATTAGAGACCAGAGGTGAAAGGGACCCCAGTGCTTGGCAACCATGAATTCCCAGCAATGAAGTTTCCAACAGTGAAAGGTGTAGCTTGAGAAGCACTAGTAAGAACATGGTAACCCTTCCATGTAACCCTATTTGAAGTTGATGAACCAGGACCTGTGTTTGCATACTCAGCATAATACAAAGTGTTCAATGCAAAGTTACCACTCCATGGTAACCACCCTGCTGGGTTAATCAAGCTATCAAGATATGTCTTCATCACCACGGTTCTTGAGTATTGCTTCCATGGCCTCCCAAGGTATGATTTCACTGAGCTACTTAAGCCTGAGGCAGCTACAATCTTTGAGTTGTGGATGATGATTCCGGTGTTTTGGTTTGGATCGGTTCGGCCTTGAGCTGTTACTGTAACTGTGTTTTGAGGAGCGTTTCTTGCGTATATGTTACAGTTTTGCAAAACCGTTGCGGCGTTTCCGAAGATAAAGTCGACGGTTCCATAAATGTCACATTCTCTGTAAAATTGTCTGTCGGAATAAACATATAATGTGTCTTGAAAACCTTCAAATCCACATCTGTAGAATACTGAGAGATCTGATCCAGAACGTAGTGCCACGGCTTGGTGATTTGCTGCTCCAGCAGTATTTCTGAATGTGATATCTTGAGCAATGAATCCATCTCCGGTAACGGCTATACAAGAATTGAAAGAGAAACATCAATATTATTTTTTGCCATAAAAAAATATATATTCTAGATTTAATTAAGTCATATTTAATCCAGCATGGTTTGCAAATGTTTTTATCCAAGACTTTTTTGTGATGATGTTAAACAAAGTCTTTTTTAAGTACGTGTAATTTTTTGTATAGGTATTTTTTTGGTCACCTTATATTAAAATTATGTCTTCTGAAATTAATAAAAATTAAATTCTAGACCTTTTAAATCATAAAAATTTAATACCATAAAAAATTCTCTAAAAAACTTAAACCGATAAAATAAAACGCTCTAGTGTCTATTATCAAATTTGAACTTAGGAGCTTCTTATTAAAGTTTATTTTATTTTATTTTTATTTTCCTTGCCATCCAAGCAAAACCTTGTTAACCAGTAGCCTAATCATAGATAAATTGCTGTACTTAAGATTCACAGATCATTTACTTTTCCGGTAAGAACCCTTGATTTCTGATTACTAATCCTAGATATCATGCATATGCATGGAAAAATAGGGTTATGTATATCAATAATACATATAGGACATGCTTTGTATTTGGAACAAAATTAAAGTAGATGTAGTAAGAAGATGAATGTGCAATTCAATTTCTTGATGCAAGAAATCATAAGAGAAACTCAGCCACGAAACTAATAATATAATCTAGAAGGGGCATAGCATATATATCAATTGATGTTACTTTATGAATGTTAAATTCAGCACGTCTCGTGTCTTTATCTTTATCTTTGACTATAGTTTATTTTATGGTCAAACTTTTGTCCCTTTATTCAACCTGAAAAATAAGCCTTAACCTTATACCCTACATTAGCTTGCTTTGCAAGGAAAGTTTAATTTAAGGGTATTTCTTCTACTGTTTTGAAGGCCAATAATTCTACTCATTGACGTAGATTATTAACTATTAACTCAAAATTAAATGTTATTTTTCTTAATTCCAATTAATTAAAATAAATATATGGATAAGGTTATATTCTAGTTCTAGCCGGATGTGGACCGAAGTTTGCATACTAGTATTAATACTCTAATACACCCAACCATTATTTCAATCCCTAATAAAATAAAATATAGAAGCTTTCTATTATTAAAACAGCATCATCATATATCTTCCAATAATATGACTTCAATTCTTCACTTTTTTTCTTATTTATTTATTTTTTTGGCAGATGTTATTTAATTTTCGTTATTACTATTAATTATTTGTGTCCTTTTAATTTTGTATTTTCATTATTCCAATTTCTTACTAAAAGAGTCTTTCACCGACTATTTATGCTAAACGAGACAACTGTGTTATATAATCTATTAATTGGAGCCCCACTCACAAAATAGAAATATTAAAAATGTTGGTTCCATCCCTGAAAATATAGTTGTTGGAACATAATAATGGTCATTTTGTCCATTGCTATGTACCTATTAATAGCTTAAGACAAATTTAGATTCCAGTCACTATCAGGTGTGTAGACTAACTGAATATAATTCCATAGTAATTATCAGCTTTTGGTTTAAGTTATACAGGGGGAAGCAAAATTAAAAGTGGTAAAAAAAGTATTTAAAAGGAGAATAAAATATTATGTTAGTAACCCTTTTGTACCACTTTTGCTAGTATAGTTCATATTATTAATTAAATCCAAAAAAATTATTTTGAAGTCAAAAGAACCATATACATATAATACTATAATAAACTGCGTATATATAATAAGTTGATTATCCTCCAGATAAATCATTCATGAAATAAAAAAATATCAAATATAAATTTTGTTTTGTTGCTATAAATTATTATTATCTAAGTGATTTTTAAATAAAGATATCTTCTAAGGTACAAATATTCTCTTACAAAAATGACAATTAAAAAAATTGCTAAATAATTTAATATATTTAATTAAATTGTTTAATATTATATCTGTTATTATTTTGTCACCAAAAAATATCTGTTATTATTTTATTATTATTTTAATATGTTTAGAGAGTAATCATTTTAAATAAAAGATGCAAAGGAAAATTAAAGGCTTGACTTACCAACAGTGGCGGAGTTGAAGGTTGTGCTTCCTCCTCCAACACTTTTGCTACCGGTGATAACGGTTTTTCCGATACCATCTCCGACCAACATGATGTTCGATCCTTTGATCTGAACTTGTTCGTTGTAAACACCAGCCTTAACATATATCACATACCTACTGCTACCACTTGGTGCAGCGTTTACGGCGGCGCTAACAGTGGTATATTTTCCAGACCCATCTTTGGCCACCACCACATTAGCCTTAGAAGCCGCCGTAGACGACTGCAAAAGTTTCCTATCCCCGGGCTTGACCCATGATGGGAAACCATCTTTGTAACTGGGTGGCTGAAAAGCCACCTTGTTCAATGATAGTGTGTTGCTTATCAAGCAAGAAACATTGTAGTTGGACAACAATGGGAGCAAGTAATCTTGGACTCCTAGGTCATAGAAACCAAGCTTGCATGTCTCAAGGTTTGTTAGGGCAGTGCTTAGCCAAGTTTGTGCATCAACTTGGCTACACTTTGATTTTGGATCCATGGTTTTGTTGAGCTTGTTGATTGTGTATTGATAGAGTTTAACACAATCATCCCAAGCAGCTTTCTCATGTGAATTTCTACACTTTGGGCCAAGTGTGATTGTGTGTTCATGCCCACTTTGTGCTCTATCTAAGGCTACTTGTAGTGACACTTTGAGGAAATCTGATTTGTTCTTTATGGGTTTGTTGAATGCATGGTTGCTCAAATAGTACTCACATGGTTGAGGGAAAGGTGTTTGGCTACACCATGATTTTATTTCTTTAGTTGAGTAGCCATTTGCAACGGAAGAAAATAGAAAAGGTACACTAATTAAAAGTGTTGCTAATAGCAACTTAAATGTTGCCATACTCAAATGATGAAAAAGAATTGGATTATATTGTAAAGAAAAAAATTGAAGAAGCTTAGAGGTTTTGAGATTTGATTGTGTTTGTGTGCTAATCTTTGTTGGCTTTATATAGAGGAGAGAAGATTAGGTTTGTTGGAGGATTAAGCATCTAAAACCATGGGACCATGTCTTACTTTTCCAATCATATTCTAGATATTTTAATGAGATAGTTATGATATAAAATTATTTTATTAACTTAATATTTATAATTTTATATATTATATATTTATAACATGTAATATTATATATTTATTTTAGTAATAATTAATAAATATGGACAAAAATTAAGATATACAAATTATAATTTTTTTTTGACATTTTAACTATAACTCAGCAAACTGTCAAAACATTTTCCATTTTAATTTTCCTCTAAATTTCTATGCACATTTTTTGTGTATGAAAAGAATTATTATTTTCAAATATATTAGTAATCATAGACTATATATATAGTCTATAGTATAAAAACAATTAAGAGAAGGTAGCTATATTTCTGAAGGTTTAGGGGAGGAGAAAGAATAATATATACATAGAACTTGACTTTCTCTAATATGCTGACTTGGGCCATGGCGGCAATAATCATGCACCCTATATAAAACGCGTTACAATTATTATTATTATTATTATTATTATTATTATTATTATTATTATTATTATTATTATTATTATTATCTCTTAAAGTTTGTCATAAAAAAAATCTCTTAAAGTTGGTTATATAATTAAATCTGCATTTATGTTTGTACCTTACATTAAATCAATTGTTCTTACTGGCATATATAGGTCTATTTAAGTTCTAGCTGTATATTACTGTAACAAGAGAAAGGAACATTACGTTTGCCAATTGTTTGCTAACTTAGTGCAAACTGTTTTTGAAGATTTGTGTGAACTTTGTCAAAAGATCTCATGTTGTCATGTGGTTTTCATGAACATATTTTTATTATATAGTAAAATTATATTTATACCACCCTAAATTTAATGCATATATAATTAATTTGTAATCCATAATTTACAATTAGTGTGTGTTATTATACTGTATAATGATATAATATATACAGGTTGATTAATTATTATTTGTTGATCTGTTTCGTATTCATCAACTAATAGATTGTATATAGCAGAGTTTAAATTCAATACCTAAATTTATATATACACTACTTTTTTTATCTTTATTTATAAATACTTTATTTTTCTGTAAAAATAAAATAACATACTACTCTTTAACCTATTTGAACAAAATAACCTTAATTATATATAAATTATTAATTATTATTTTAAATTGTTACAAGATATTTAAATTAACTTTTATATTTATTGCATGATTAATGATAAATACAATTCATTACATTAATAACAAATATTATATATTATTATTTGAATTATCGCTAATTTATATATATGTATGTATAGTTATAATTTTCAAGATTAAATTATCTTAATTTTATAGAAAAATAAAAATATTTTTTAAATTTCTGTTAAAAAATGACATTTTTATGCTAATATTCTCTTTGTTTTATCTTTATTATTTATTGAGTGTCTTATCAATACTCACATGATTGTTTATGGAACAGGTGAGTAGTCAAATCTTCATTATTTATAATGTTTGTACTGTATGTTGAAAATTTATATCTTTTTTTCGAACTAATTAGTTAATTAGCATCGCTTGTTGAAAAATTTCTTTCAAAAAGATTATTATTATAGGTGGCAGATGCGATAATGAGTACGGATTGCACGAAACTATAACTGTTGCTAAATCACCACAAGGTCCATAGCGATGGAGATTGACAGAAAATAAATATATATAAAATTAACTTAAAAGGATAATTAAAATAAGAGTAATTATGCAAATTAGTTTTTAGGGAATTTTAAATTGCACAGATTATTATTTCCTTGAATATTTTTTTATCAAATTTTTAATACATAGAAAAATAATTAAATTCCCAACAAATTTTATCATAAAATAATTAAGTCTAAAAAATTTAATATAAAAAAAATCAGTCTCTTTTCAAAACAACACAAGAATTAATCTGTTCAACCGAATAAGTAATTCTTTATGATTTTTAGACTGGTTTTGAATAGAATTAAGTCTAATATTCAATTATAGTATGTGTTAGAGATTAGAGATAATAACTTGTATTGCAAAGTGATTTTAACAGTTAGAATTTAGAAATTCCTCGTTCAAAAATTAGCAACGCAAAAGTGTTGCTAATTTGTCGTGAATTCAGTTGCCAACCACCAATAATGATCTCTTTAATAATAAATTAAACGACAGAAAATGTGATGGATATTACCATAGTTCTGAAAACCGGACCGGACCGGCCGGTCGAACCGGTTTAACCGTGAACCGGCCTTAGTCACGGTCCGGTTGATGCTTGAAACCCGTCTACATAAGAACCGGAATCAAACCGGTGAACCGGCCGGAAAACCGGACGGTCGGAGAGAACCGGAACCCGGCCGGTTTTTCTTTGGTAAGGCAATTTATGCCCAAAGTGCAATCTGTGTGGTTCGAAACCTTGTCCTTGAGTATGCAAAAAGCTTACTTAACC
>JASCZI010030440.1:44952-61339 GCA_036250425.1 Stylosanthes scabra | reverse complement strand
AGATCCATCATGCCAACCACCAACCGTTCAGAGTTAACGGTAGAAAGAGCCGTGCTAATCCACTCCATCATCATTGGAGAAAATATCAATGTGGAGGAAATCATTGTTGAACAGTTTTACAAGTTCATCTACAAGATGGACTTGTCATCTAGCCTCCCCTTCCAAAGCATCATTGCAAACCTAAAGTTGATATTCGAATGTATGCATTGGCCCTCAAGGGAAAAACATCTCCGAAGCTCTTAACATTCCATTAATCATATTAATCTCAAGTAGTATTTTCTGCACTCTGTTCTTATTTGCTTTCTCAATTTCGAATCATACATCATCACACTCTCAAGGTTTTATTCGAATCTGCTTAGTTTAATTAAGGGATAGTATTGCTTGGTCCTTTATTCCTCGTGGGAATGATATCCACCTCACCATGATATTATTTGAACGATACGGTGCACTTGCCGATATTTCACGCATCACAGCTACAATTTTATCTTCTTGACTTTGCAGACACTCATCTATGGGGTGGGAATTGCAGGAGCAAATCCTGCAATACTTGAGGGGTTTCTGTTGTGAGTTGCCCGCTTGTTGCTTCATTGTAACTCGTGCCAGTTGCTGTCCTTCCTTAATCTCTTTCAGCATTGCAGCAATATCTAATAAAGATTTCATCAGAAATGTAGATTCGGATGGTGCAACCTCGTGTATGCCGCTACTGTTTGCTCTTGTCCTGAAGTGCTAATTGGCATCAATCATTGTTTCTATCATCTCCCATGCCTCTTCCGGCGTCTTGTTCATTAAAGCTCCTCCACTGGAGGCGTCAATCATTGCCTTATCAGTGGGTGTCAATCCTTCGCAGAAATAGTTGATAAGCTGGAAATCGGATTTCGAATGATGCGGGCACGAAGCGACCAATTTCTTGAACCGCTCGTAGTATTCGTATAGAGTTTCCCCGTGGAGTTGTGCAATTCCGAAGATTTCCTATCTGATAACATTCATCTTGGAAGGTGGAAAGTACTTTTCTAAGAACCTCTTCTTGAAGGTTGACCAATCAGAAGTTACATCAGCAGGCAGTGTATGGTACCAGTCTTTCGCCCTATCGTCCAAAGAGAAAGGCAGAGCGAAGGCTTTCACTGCGTCGTCATCACCATCGGTCCTTCTAGTGGTGGCACAGATAACCTCAAAGTCCTTAATGTGCTTGATGGGGTCTTCACCCGGTCTGCCACAAAATTTCGGCAGGAGGTTTATCAGTCCGAACTTTAGTTCAAAATTGGCATTCAATTCAGGAAATCGGTTGGGCTGGTTGTCGAAAACTGTGCTCGCACCACCCAACTGTTTGAGAGTTAGTCGTTCTGCCATGGTAGAGGTACCTGAAACGGAAGAACTAAATTGTGTATCAGAATCGGAACTAGAATCAGAAAAACGATTGTTATTCAATGCCAGTCTTGAATGCGATCTTAGCATACAAATAACAATTCAAAAAGAAAAATTAAAAACAGTATGTACAGTATTCACAGACAATAAAAAACAAACAAATATTCGGCTTCCCTGGCAACGGCGCCAAAAACGTGACAAGCCCGCTTGGGGCGGGGACTTTCGTCGTTGTAGTTCTGAAAGTCCCTTATCCCTTGCGGACGACGTCTAGAATGTTTTAAAAATGTGTCACAGGGTGCAACCAAAATACCAAGTAGGACTCGGGTCGTTCTGCTCAGGAAGCGGAAGGGAAAGTCTGTTTTAGATTGGGGTTGGTTACAGTTGAGATTGATTGAAAGTAGTTCGCAGGTTGAAAGCAGTTGGAAGCAGTAATTAAGCAGTTAAAAGGCAGTAAATAAGCTGATAATAAAAGGAGTGTCCCGGCCATGAGTTGAAATACGGTGCATCATTGTCATTGCTGCTGTGTCCCAGATCGATTAGACACCCCCTAAGAGGAACCTCCGCTATATCCGATACCAACTAGCTGTGTGGCAAACGAACCCACAGTTCCGGGTTCAACTCACATTTGGAGCAGGTGTTGCTTGGAGTTCGTGTCTCAGCTCCCGGCTCCCAAGAGTAACCCGCTGTCACCGTTACAATCCTGTTTTCACCAGGACCTCTTGCGCGTTAGCGAAATATGGAGCCTCTGATCTATGCCAGAGCTAACAAACTCTATAGGATCCCTGCTGTCACCGGGTCAGACCTGCTGTCACCAGGTTCCCAAGCACTTGTGCCATGCTGCCGTGGCGAACCTCGTACGGTCAAGGAACTGCCACTATGCTAGCAGGGGTGTAGGGCGTATAGCTTTATGGGATTGATCCGTTCCTCAAACATGATCTTTATGGGGACTTGCAGCTCCGGTCATTTGCACATTTCACCTCACAGCCGAGACACTATAGGACTCTACTCACTAATTGCGGAAATCATAAAAACGGGAAAATAAATTGGCAACATAGCAGTATGTAAAATACCGATTTGCAAGAAATAAAACGGACAGAGTAACGGTAAAGTAATTTGATTAAAACTGAAGTTTGACAGAGTAACGGTAAAATAAAAAGAATAAGTAATAAAAATAAAAAGTCTGGCTAGTGAATGGAAAATAAACCTAAAATGGAACCCTAAAAACTAAGCTAAATGTGGAAGTGGGCTCCCTTGAAATGGTGAAAGGCTCCTCTATTTATAGATGCTGGAATTGACCTATGCGTACGCATGGAGGCTTCATATGCGTACGCATAGGTGCCGAGATTAGCAATTGGGCGTGCCGCCCACGCTCAGATGCGTACGCATGGCTCCATGTGATGCGTACGCATAGGCTCCAGCAATGGCCTTCTAGGTTTTGTTGCGATCCTTTCGTTCCTTTCGCTCTCTCCGGCCACTTCCACTCCGAACTCCGCCTGTTATATCCTGAAACACTTAAGCACACACATCAAGGCATCGTGCGGAACGGGAAACAGTTCAAAACATAGTAAATATTGGCCGAAATAACAGATATTACAATTACAGCCCTAAGGAACTACTAAATGCAATTTAACCTATTTTGCTAGTGTTTAAGCGATGGAAAGGTGATAATTAATCAATTAAGGCAATAAAATGAACCGTCGAAACGGGTTTCATCACCTCCCCACACTTAAATCTTGGCATGTCCTCATCCCCAATTAAATCAAATATAGAGGAGTGAACACCAATGCATAGAAGTAAATCAAAAACTGTGCAAAAGTGGGCGGAGAGTACTACAGCAAGTACTAACCCAACCGAATCATTTAAGCTCAGGGAAAAGATATAATTGATCTCACACAATGCAAAAGTTCACCAATCACAGAATCAAGGAATAAGAACGTTACCCGGTCGTGTTTACGCTCAGCTCTCGGTGTATCGGGTTAAAAAGGCTCTCTGTTCCCGTCCAATTCTTGCTTTTCTCGACTTGCCTTTCATCTCGTCAGTTCATGCTGCTGTGTATATCTATGTAGTCATCAGAAAGGTCTTTTTGGGCTTGTAACGGGGCTAGGGTGAAGGTTCGGAAGTATTAATTTGGGAAAGGTGCGCTAAAAGTTTGAACATTCTGATTAATCCAAGACACCTATCCTGATGTTCTTCACTCTGTTCCCATTTTCCCATTTTGCTTCCATGACACGCACTTCTTCTTTTAGTTGCATGGCGCTCGCATTTTGACGTTGTTTTTCCGCAGCTTTGCTGCCTGAGGCGGCAAGGGTACTTTTTCAGAGCTTTTCTTTTTAATTTTTTTCATTCCCCTGCCGTCCCTTTTGATGTTTGTGCGAGTGCCTCTTTCTTTTTCAGCGCTTTAGAGCGTGCATGTGCCCTCCAAATCCCTTTGATTCTTTTCTTTTTGGAGTTCTCCCTTCTTTTCATCCTTCACACGAATGGTTCATCTTGATTCCCTTCCTTTTCTTCTCTCAAAAATTTTAAAACCACCCTGCTAAATCTTGGATCAATCAGAAGATCAAGTAGGGTTGTGCACTGGTTTTTCACTTTTTGAGGCTTGATGTTTGGCTATAATAAGAACAAAAGGGATACAAGGCTCAAAGTTCGGGTGCAAAGGATAAATGTACAGGGTAAGGCTTTATTTGGTTAGTGGGCTAAAACAAAGATGGCCTTAAATCATATGAATACACAGAATAAAAACAGCAACAGGCATGGAGAATCAGGCAAGGCAAAAATCGCAGTCATAGAAAAGGAAATAACACACATGAAGGAAAATTTAAGTGGTAAAAGTGACCCCTTCAATTAGGCTCAAAACTCACATGGTTTGTGTGTTCTTTTCCTTTCATCTATGATTGGATGATTATTACAAGTGTGAAAATCAATTTCGATTTCAGCATTTTGAAAAATTTTCGGGTGGGTCCCCAAAGAAAAGCAACTGTTTAAGAAATACTAATATATAGCATATATTCACAGATAGAGAGAGTTAGTCACTACCAAGTTCCACAAAATATAGACAAAATATAGACAAGAAAATATTGGATCTCAAATTGGATCTCAAATTGACGGGTTGGTTATTGGATCATTTATTGATGCTGATCTGGGTCTGATAGACCTAGTATATGTTCTATTTCTTTGATGGACCGATTCCAATTGGAGATATATATATATCTCCATATAGTATATGGTATATGCAAGCAAGATTTATTGGGGTCACTTAAAATTTTATAATATTAAAAAATATTAATAATATTATATTAATATTATTATGTAGTGGTTAGAGTTCGACAATAAAATAAATGACTTATAGGATGAATTCTTTAATAACTAAGTACTAACCAACTCATCACTTCGCATTATTTAGATTTAAAGAATTAATATAAAAATCGAAATAAAATAAAGATATCATATTTTGGTGGTTTAATTATAGCAACTAAGATATTGGATAAAAAAAATCAGATTATAAGTTATAAAGCAATAAGAATATACAGATAAAAATATTTCATCCAAGAGGAATAGTTCCTTGAATTTAAAATTCCCTCGCGTATCACAATTGCTAGAGATTGTGTGAATTTGTATACATATGAGAAATTTCAATTAAGAAAGTTGTTGTCTGAGAATCATCAAATGATTTCACTTACTACTAATACTTGGACCTCAATTCAAAATTTAAACTACATGTGTGTGACTGCGCATTACATTGATGATAAGTGGAAATTGAACAACAAAATTTTGAATTTTGGTTTGATTACTGATCATAAGGGTGAGACAATAGGGCGGTGTTTAGAGCAGTGCTTACAAGAGTGGGGTATAAGAAAGATTTGTTGTGTGACTGTTGATAATGCTAGTGCTAATAATGTTGCATTAACATATTTGTTGAGGGACATGGCTGATTGGGATGGGCCCACAATACTAAATGGGGAATTCATGCATATGAGATGTTGTGCACACATTTTAAATCTAATTGTTGGTGATGGTATGAAGAAAATTGATGTGTCAATTAGTAAGATAAGAACTCCATGCAAGTTTTTAAATCTTCTCGTGCTAGGATGCAAGCTTTTAAGAAATGTGTTAGTGAGACAAATATTACATCTAAAGCTAGTGTAATTTTGTACGTGCCTACTAGGTGGAACTCCACTTATTTGAAGCTTGAAGCTGCTGAAAAATTTGAATCTACTTTTAGTCGTCTTAGTTATCAGGATTCTTTTTATTTGTTGACGCTTGAACATGTCGGGGGGACCTCCTGATGTTAATGATTGGCAAGTGTGTTTGTGAAGTTTTTGAAGATTTTCTATGATACTACTCTTACTTTTTCTAGTTCTTTAACTGTGACATGTAATAATTTTTTAAATAAGTTGTGTGACATTAAAAAAACTTTGAATGAGTGGAGGATGAATAATGATGTTGGTTTGCAAAAGATGGTTACACAAATCAAGATTAAACTTGACAAGTATTGGGAGGGAGATGGCATAAATTATCTTCTTTTTGTGGCTGTTTTTCTTGATCTGCGGTACAAGCTTGATTATGTTGAATTCTGCCTTACTCGGGTGTATGAAAATTCTAATGCTAAGGAGATGTTGAGGAAACTAAGGGAAACCATTCATAAATTGTTTGAGTATTACTTAATGATGTATCCTTACCCGGATGGTAGCTCTAGTGGCCAAAGTTCAAGTATTGCCTCTCAATCTCAAGCCAACCTTGATGCTGACAATGTTAATGAAGAAGAAGATGATTATGAAGATGAATTTAGATTGAGGGTGAAGAAGAAACAAGGGGAGATAAAGAGGAACGTATTAGAAAGATACATGGAAGATGACGTAGAGGACAATATCCCTGGTTTTGACATCTTGCAGTGGTGGAAACTAAAGTCAGTGAAGTATAATTCTCTTGCTCGCATGGCTAGGGACATCTTAGCCATGTATTAACCGTTTCATCTGAGTCGACATTTAGCATCAGTGGTCGTGTGCTTGACCAATTCAGAAGCTCATTGCTTCCGTCTACAGTTGAGTCTCTAATTTGCACACAGAATTGGTTGAAGACTCAAGAAAGGGTAATTGATATGAAGCAAGAACTTGAGGAACAAGAAAAACTTGAACTAGGTAAAATTTTACTCGAAATCTCTTTTATTTTTAATTCCTTTAAATCAGATTTGGTTGTTTGAAGTTACTAATATGTTTTTTGTTATTTGTTGTAAATTCAGAACTCTCTAAGTCGTCAATTTCAAAAGAATCTGGTGGTGCAGCTGGAATTGCTAGTGTTTACAACACGTTTTGGTAAACAATTTGTTTTTTTAATTATATTTAGCGGTAACATTATTGTTGTTTAATGTTTATTAATATGTATATTAATTTCATTTGTTTGAAGGAATCAATTATTGTTAAATTGATGGAGTTGCATTGTTGAAGCCTTCAAGAAAAGGAATTTCCATTAGCTTATGAATGATGCATGGCTATGACCTATGAAACATTTGTGTTTTTCTTTTTTTTTTCTTTAAGTGTTTGGTTTGTGAATATGAACAATGCATGATTATGGAACTTGGGTTTATTTCATTTTGTGTGTTTGTGTGATTAGTTTGGGAACAGCTTAATGGCTATGGCCTATGGAACTAGTTTTTTTTTTTTTTAATTTTAAGGGTTTATTTCATTGTTTTCTAGTTCTTTTTAGCTATTTTTTCTACATTGTCTATTCATTGGGTACTCGTCTACCCGAACCGAACCAACCCGTGTCCAAATTAATTGGTTCGGTTCTCATTTACCCCAAACCCGAACCAACCTGACCCGTGAACACCCCTACCGCTTGTAAGTATTCCACCTATTGCTGTTGTTGAATCTGATTCTAAGGAAAGGAAAAGGTCAAATACATCTTCTGTGTGAGATAGTTTTACTAAATTAGGACATGGGGATGATGGAAACTAGGTCCAAGTGTAATGGTTGTGGAAAAGTGTACATAGGTGGAGATGGTGCTCATGGAACTTCTACTTTAAAACGTCATATCCATAACTGTTGTGATTTGCCTAAATTTCATGATTTGGGGAAAATGATGGTTGATGAAAGTGGGAGGTTAAGGGCTCGACAAGTATATCCTATAGTTTTGCGTCAACTAATTGCAATTACAATCATAGAACATGATTTTCCTTTTTCTTTTGTCGAGTATAGAAGAATAATAGATATTTTCAAGTACTTAAACTATGATGCCAAGATGATTTCTAGAAACACTGTTGTTTCTGATGTGTGGAAATTTTATATGGCTAAAAAGGATAACTTAAAATTGCAATTAGCCAAACCACGAAGTAGGATTTGCTTAACTAGTGATCTTTGGACCTCATGCTCCACAGATGGTTATATTACTTTGATAGCTCATTATGTTGATTCAAAGTGGAAATTAAACAGCAAGATCCTCTCTTTTTCACACATGCCTCCTCTACATACTGGACTTAGATTGGCGAACAAAGTAATGGAGTTGTTAATTGAATGGGGCATAGAAAATAAAATATTTTCTATAACCTTAGACAATGCATCATCTAATCAGAGCATGCAAACATTGCTCAAGAGAAATCTCCTTTTAGATAATGGATTGTTGTGTAACGGATAATTTTTTTATGTGAGGTGTTGTGCTCACATCTTGAACTTGATAGTTCAAGATTGATTAAAGATTGTCAGTTCTACTTTGCAAAATATTATGGATAGTATTAGGTATGTGAGAGCATCTGAAGCAAGAATTATCCAATTTACGGAAGTTCTCAAGTCACTTGATATTCCTGACATAGGATTAATTTTAAATGTGCCTACTTGGTGGAATTATACTTACTTAATGTTGGAGAATGCTTTGAAATGTCAGCGAGACTTTGTTAGACTCTCTTTGAAGGATCGCAATTTCAGATTTTGTCCATCTGATAAAAAGTGGAAAAGAGGTAGTGGCATCCGTAAATTTCTAAATCCATTTTGAAAAACCACTACTTTGATGTCTTGCCAATCTTATCCCACCTCAAATTTGTATTTTATGCAAATTTGGAAGATTGAGTGCTTGTTGAAAGAATATTCAGACAGTGATGATGTGGTGATAAGGAACATGGTACGTCCGATGAAAGAAAAATTTGATAAGTATTGGGGTGATTACTCCATGATTCTCTCTCTAGGAGCTATTCTTGATCCTCGGATTAAGCTTGAAGTATTGAGATTTTGTTTGAATAAAGTGGATCCTTTTACTGTATGTGAAGAGTTGATCACTATAAAAAATAAATTGTATTCATTGTTTTAAGCATATTCAACAATTGAGCCGCATAATGCTTCTTTCAGTACATTTAGTGTTCAAATGAGAAGTTCAACATCTACTGAGGATGATCCATTTACATTTGTCTTTCCTGATGTAAGATAACATTTTTTTCATGGTTCATGTTTCATATTAATATGTTGTTTTATATAATTCAATGACTGAGCTTTATTTCTAAATGTTTTATCATATTTTGTCCTTTATAGGAGTTGAGATGCTTAAACTTTCAGCCTAATGCATCACACATGAAGTCTTCTTTATATATCTATTTGGATGAGACTTTTCTTGACATGAACTCCAAAATAGATATCTTGCAATATTGGCGCTCTCAAGATCACCGTTTTCCTGATTTAGCTTCCATGGCTTGTGATATACTTAGCATTGCCATAACTACAGTTGTTTCCGAGTCGGCTTTTTTCCATTGGTGCTCATGTATGTTTTGAATAAGTATAGAAATTCCCTCTCTAGTAAAAATGTGCAAGCTCTCATTTGTGCACGAAATTGGATCCATGGATTTCAAGTAGATGATAATTCACTTTCTAAACTTAATTTACTAACTTCTAAGTTCTAATCCCATAAGTTAATTGTATTTTTCTTTTGTCTTATTTTCGTGTTCATGTCTAACTAATTCTAAATTGTAGATGCTGAAATTTCTGATTCCGAAAATGACAATGACAGTGACATGACAATGACAAAGACAAAGAATTATAAAGATAAAGTGGATTCAATTAATATGACTCGTAGTAAGTAGTTATAAACTCCAAATGCTTATATGTTTTAATTCTTTTGTTGTGTTATTATGTTTCTCTCGCAGTTTCACTAGTTTATTTTGAATTTGATAATTTGTCATTGTAATTGTAGGAGACTTCTAAGTTGATGGATGAAAGACTTTGATATTTTGGAATTGAGATTGCATTACTAGCTGTTTCGCTGAATTGGGATTGCATTACTACCTGTCCTTGCAATTGTGATGGTTTATTAGTGTAATAGACATTTTGTTACATTAGTATGTTAATGTTGAGTGGTTTATCAATTTATTAAATATAGTCAATACTCAATGGTTAGACTAAGACATATCAAGCAGTAAGTTTTTGTGGATTTTGCATTTAGGACTCTGGATTTTGTTATGTGTGGATTACTAGATTGTGCAGATTAGATATTTAGAGTATTAGACTTTGGATTTTATTATATTTAAATATTGAATTAGGTTTTGCTTATCTGGAATTCTGCATCCTTGAATATGGCACAAAGTTGACCTATTTTGAAGGGAAAATTTTTTTTTGTGGCCAAAATTGAGTCTTTTGGATCAAAAATGTTTTTTTGACCATTTTCCATTTTCTCAAAAAATAAACGGGCCAGCCCGTTTAACCTGCGGCCTGACCTTTAATGGGCCAGGTTCAATTTTTTTTCAAACCGTTTAATTAGCCCGAGGGCTAAACGGGTTGTACCTAAACGGGCTAAGCCCGCTCGTTTGACAGTCCTAACGATAGCCAGAGCTTACTTCGAATTTTCCGCTTCTAGTCGCTCTCCAAGTAAGCATATCAGCACTATCTGAAATTGGAATATTCATAATAATTTTGCAAAGATCATGGAGAAGAACCTGTTGAATTAGACTCCAAATTGCATTGTCTATTGCTCATCATCAAGTCTTTAACCCAAAAAATGTTCTTGCTTTGTAGAGAAGCACTAATATCAAGAGGAAGCAGAAAAGGATAGGCGATAGGGAGCCATGGATCTGAATCAATCTTGATGTGGGAACCATCTCCAACTTTCCAACACAATTGCTTCTCCAACACAGAACGCCCCTCTAGAATGCTTCTCTGTTCCCAAGAAGGAAACGTTCTTGCCTCATCTCTAAAAAAATTGATGTACCCGTAATATTTGCCTTTGTAAATACTGGTTATGATAGAGTTTGGCTAAGTAATATAGGAGAAACCTTCTGCACAAAAGTATCTCCCTTCCCTTCTCTTCTTTCTTTTCCTCGGGCCACTTCTTCCTTCCCATCACCCCCATTTCTTCTTTTTCCTTTCTTCTTCCCTATTGTCCGTCGTCCCACCCTTTTCCCTACTCTCAACTCTTACCTTTCTCTTTCCCTTCCTCTTTCTTTAGTTTTTGTCTCTGCGTTTTCGTTTCCTTCCTTTTTTTTCGTTTTTACTTTCTGTTCTTAGGTGCAGTCCAGATCTGAGATCCAGATTTGGATCTAAAAATAACCCCTTTAAGGTGGTGCTTTCTCCATTTGATACTTCATTTGGTAGTGTTTTTTGATTCCGTTATGATTGTTGTGGTTACGAAGATGGAGATAAGGATTTTGTTAAATCCAGAAGGAAAGGAAAATGGGGACGTGATTTTGTTCAAAGCTTTAGATTTAGAAAATTTTCATTTTTATATGATGAAGAAGAAGAAGTATCCTGACGTGTTACAGCACAAATATGTTCATCAAGAAATGAAAGGGATTCAGACATATCGCTGTTTCTGCCAGTTAAGATTATCAATAATCGAAGGTTGCGCCTCCTCTCATACCATAATTCAATATATAGGATATTTATTTTCTTATAATCAAGGTAAAATCGATGTTTTCTGTGTCTTTAAGTGCCATTTGGCTTTATTTGAATGACAATAACAATTAATTTTCTTTTCCCATAATGCTACACATCCAAGTATTTACTCCAACCAAGTCCAACCAAGAAAAAAATAACCACTCCCACATCAGGAACGTGAAAACATGTGTTTCCTTCTCCTTCTTCTCCTCTCGTTGATGCAGCTTCTTCTTCTTCGTTTTCTTCTTCTTCGTTTTTGCAGCCACCATTGCCGCCACCACTGTTGTTGTTGCTGCAACCACCACCGTTGTCGTTGCTTCTCATTGCCACCACCATCATTGTCGTCGTCGTCGCTATCGTCTTCTTCTTCTTCCTATTCTCCTTCCTCTTCTTCTTCCTCTTCTTCGTCCTCTTCTTCTTCCTCCTCCATTGGTACTGTTGTTGGTGGTGTTGTTGATGATGAAAAATTGAAATAAATATTCTAAGAAAACAGAAACGAATTTTGAATGAAAACAGAAACGGATTTTACATGAAAAACAGAAACGGATTTTATATCGAAAACAGAAACGAAATTTACATGAAAACCGAAACGGAATTTATATGAAAACAAAAACGGATTTGGTGATGAACTCATGCCTGGGCGTGGTCTTGTTTACGCCTAGGCGTGACTTTGGGTCACGAAAACAGAAACTAAATTTACATGAAAACAGAAACGAAATTTATATGAAAACAGAAACTGCTTTGCTTTTCTTTTCTTCTTCTTCCTCCTCCTCCTCCAATTTTTCTTCCTTCTTCTTCTTCCTCTTCTCTGCATTCCTCCTCATCCTCCTCCTCCTCCTCCTCCTCCTCTGTGTTTTTTTCTTATTCTTCTCCAATTTCGATGTTGTTATCATCATCATTATCTTCTTCTTCTTCTTCTTCTTCTTCATTATCATCATGATCGTCGTTCTTCTCCTTATCATTGTCACCATCGCCACTGTTATCGCCGTCATCGCTGCTATCACTATCATGTTGCTGTCGCTGCTGCCTTTGTCGTTGTTGTCGTCGTTGCCTTCGTCATTGTCGTCTTTTTCCCGTGCAGAGGAAAAGAAAAAAAAGCGCTAATAGAAAAGGGAGAAAGGCGCGTGGAGGAGAAAAACTTGTTTGAACTTGGTTGGTTAAAATGCTTTGTTGTGTATAATTATTGATATATATATATATATATTACACCGAAATTTGTAATGTGCCCACTGCCCAGCCCCAGCCCATAATAGAAAGTAGAGAGATTTCACTTCAGCACCTGAACATCAAGCACCATGCCACAACACACACGCAACTTGCACCTTCTGCTTCTGGACGGCAATGTTGGTTCGCTTCTGCCCAACCTCTCGCGACTCCTGCTTCTCCTTCTGCTCGCAGCTTCTGCTTCTACTTTGCCTCTCGCGTCGTTCTCCACTGCTACTCAGGGCTCGCGGCGTCGTCCTGGTTCCATTGTCGTGCTTCTCGTCGTCCTCATTCCACTGCCGTCGCGTCTCATCGTCCTCGGCATCAAGTCGCGTTCTTCTACCTTCAACTCTTCGACCTTGTGAGGCAAGCATTCTATACTGACTTCTAAAATTAGTATTATTATTGTTTTTCATTGTTATTATTCTTATTATTGTTTTGAAATTAGTATTGTTATTGTTCAATTGTTCTTATTATTGTTATGAAATTAGTATTGTTTTTGTTCTTGTTATTTTGAAAATCTGTGAACAAATTGTGATCTGATCGAGATAGAGAAGAGTAAGAAAAATAGAAGAAGTTCAGAGTGGTTTTTGAGAAAGCTTCATTTCTCACTATGCTGCAATAATAGAATTGAAACCCCCTGCGGCTGTACAATTGCAAGTAAGTATATATACCACTATCTAATTAGTTTATAATTTAACCTAACTAATTAAGCCTAATAATAATATGCTGACTCAGCAAAAATGAACCAATCCTACTAGAATGAGTTACACTAACTATAATACATCATTAGCTATTAGTTACAACTTGCTATAATAATTTAATATTGTCTTCATTATCCTCCCTCAAGTTGTAGCTAGTTGCTGCAAAATCTTTATTATCTTCCTTTGGAGCCAAATTAGACAATATGCCACCTGAGTATAGTTTAGATCCTCCCTCAAGTGGGGTGTGCAAATCAAGCAAACCCAACTTGGATACCAAAGAAGCAAAAGGACCAGGTGGCAAGGCCTTTGTGAGTAGATCAGCTGTTTGATTGTTGGAAGTGATTGGCATCAATTTCAACACTCCGATTTGGACTTTCTCCCGCACAATATGACAATCTACTTCAAGGTGTTTAGTTCGCTCATGAAACACAGGATTCGCAGCAATGTACATAGCAGATTGGTTATCACAATATAAATTAATTGGGGCATCATGAGCAATACGAAAGTCATGAAGAAGATACAAGAGCCACTGGCCCTCCCTGGTTGCTTGGGCCATAGCTCTATACTCAGCTTCCGAAGAAGAGCAAGCCACAATGGTCTACTTTTTGCTTTTCCAAGAAATAAGAGAAGAACCTAAAAAGAAACAAAATCCCATCACAGATTTTCGAGTATCAGCACATGTTGCCCAATCCAAATCAACAAAACCAGACAAATTGAACTTGTTTTGAGAAGAAAAGAAAAGACCCTTAGCGGGGGCTTGCTTAAGATATCAAAGTATATGCAATGCAGCCTTGTAATGTACATCAGTAGCACAATCAAGGAATTGGCTAAGTTTGCTAACGACAAAGGCGATGTCAGGACGTGTATTTGTCAAGTAGAGCAGCCGGCCTAATAATCTGCGAAATTGAGTGGAATCTGCCAATTTAGTTCCACTATCCTTTGAAAGTTTCCCATTGTACAACATAGGAACGCTTGCAGGTTTGCATTCCAATAACCTATACTCCTCTAGCAAATCCAAAGTGTATTTACGTTGATATAAGGCAATCCCATGAGAACTACCCGCCACCTTCATTCCAAGAAAAAATTTCAATTTTCCAAGATCCTTAATACTAAATTCAGAATCAAGAGCCTTTTTGATGGCTTCAATCTCAACCAAGTTGTCTCCAGATAAAACTAAGTCATCTACATAAACAAGAATAATAGCCAAACTATGATTGGTGTGTTTGGTGAAGAAAGAATGATCATGTGAAGACTTGAGGAAACCATGTTGCTGCAGAAAGTTGCTTAGCCGCATATTCCATTGCCGACCGGCTTGCTTCAGGCCATATAAGGAACGGACAAACTTGCACATCGAACCCTTAGGAACATCAAGACCCTATGGTGGTGCCATGTACACTTCCTCTTGTACTTCACCATGCAAGAAGGCTGTATTAATATCCAACTGATGCAACTCCCAACCATTCACAGCTGCAAGTGTAAGTAAAATCCTCAAGGTGGTAATCTTCACAACCGGACTAAAGGTCTCAAAATAATCATATCCTGGCCTTTGATGATATCCTTGAGCTACAAGTCGCGCCTTGTGCCGCTCGATGCTACCATCCGGATTAAATTTAACCTTGAAGATCCATTTACATCCAATGGCACGTTTTCCGGCTGGTAAAGAGGTGATAATCCAAGTTGGATTCCGCTCAAGAGCAAGTAACTCCGCACTAATGGCATTTCGCCAACATTCATGTACAATAGCCTCTTGATATGTCTTTGGCTCCATGGTAGTGGTGATAGCAAGTGAAAATGCTCTATGGGAAGGAGACAACTTACCATAATGCACCATTTGAGAAAAACCATAGATCCTTGAGTCCGATGACATGCTAGAAGCCCCTGTTTCAGTTAACATGCAATGATAATCACTAAGATAATTAGGGGGTCTCCTAATGCGGGTGGATGTCTAAGAGATGCATGATGGGATGAAGATGCACAATGAGGTTGAGTAGGAGGAGAATGAGTTTCCAAATGTTGAATAGGGTGTGCTGTACCTATATCAATAGATGTAGGGGAAGATGTATGGTGAGATGACTCATGTATATCAGATGCATGGGATGCATGAGGTGCATTAAAGGAAATAGGAAAATAAAGAGAATTGTTATAAAAAGGATCAAGGCATGTAGTAGCTGCAGCTTGATCAGGGAGTGACATAGGTTGTGAGAAAGTTGTATCAAGAGTTGACTTGAGCAAAGTATAAGGAAAACAATGCTCATAAAATTCAACATTCCTTGACAAAAATATTTCTCTAGTGCTGAGATCATAAAGAACATAACCTTTGTTCCACTTTGGAAGCCAATAAAGACACATTTACGTGCTCGCTTATCTAGTTTCTTTCTTCCTTGTGTCAAAGTGGAGGCATAAGCTAAACAACCAAAAATTTTAAGGTGCTTGATATCTGCATTCTTTCCAAATAAAACAGCATAAGGAGTTTGATTTTTTAAAATAGGAGTAGGCAAACGGTTTATTAAATGAACTGCATGACCTATTGCAAAATTCCAAAAACACTTTGGTAAATTAGATTGAAAAATCAACATGTTTCCTCTCAACAATTCCATTTTGTTGAGGGGTTTCAACACAAGAAGTCTGATGTAATATGCCTTATTCACAATAAAAGGAAGAAAGTCTAAGTTCTGGTCCATTATCAGACCGAATAGTTTTGACTTGTGTATTAAACTGTGTTTTAACAAAAGTAACAAAAGATTGGAGTAAAGTGCTTGCCTCTGATTTTAATTTCATGAAATAAACCCACACAAATCTACTTTTATCATCCACAATTGTGAGGAAATATTTGAAACCTTGTATAGACAATATAGAAATGGGTCCCCAAATATCTACATGAATTAAATCAAAACTATTCTTGCTGCTGGTCTCATTAAGAGGAAATGGTAATCTCCTTTGCTTGGCAAAATGACAAGGGTCACATGGCCTATTACAATCAACACCAGAAAGCTTTACATAAGGATAAACATGTTTGATGATGTCAACTCTAGATTGTGGTATATGTCCTAACCTATTATGCCACAATTCATGAAGAGAAAATTTTTGATTGAAAGATAAATCAACTGTTTCAAATACTGGAACTAAAAATTAAGTCACTTTTGGAATGTTCTTTATTCTTGTGATATATCATGGGCTTTGAATGCTCAAAATGTGCTAGCTCTAATGATGATGAATGCAAATCTGTGGTGGAGCTCAGCATATGTACTCCATTTGCAGCTCTAGCTGTGCCAATCA
>JASCZI010030440.1:28638-44942 GCA_036250425.1 Stylosanthes scabra | reverse complement strand
GACTCTGTATCTCACAAAATTCATCAGTGAAAATACATTTGCAATGCAAGCTTTTTGTGAGTTTAGAGATAGAAAGTAAGTTGAAATTAAAATTTGGTAAATAAAGTACATTAGTAAGATAAAGTGTATTTGAGAACATCACTGTTCCACTCACACTTGCTGTTGTGTGTGAACCATCAGGTAACTTGACCAAGATGGGCCTAATATGCCTAAAGGTTTTAAAAAAATGCAATGAGTGGGACACATGGTCAGTAGCCCCTGTGTCTAACACCCATGAGTTTGAAAAATAACTTTTCACTGATAAAAGATGTGCAATATGGGAGCTCATGCAAAGTGTGTAAGTCTCTAAGGTTATACCTCTCTTTCCCGCAACTGGTTGGAAAGTATCTCCCGTGCTCTCCTCTTTATGGGGCTGTGCACATTCCTGTCGAAGAAATGCATAAAGTGCTTCTCTCAAACTCTGATTAGTCACTGCTTGGACATCACTCTGCTTATCCAGCTTCTGATTGCTGTTGTGGTTCTCATTATCTTTAGCAACTATATTGTTAGCCACAACACTATTACTAAACTCCCGTGGCAACCTCGACCTTTGTAAATGAGGTGGGTATCCATGCTTTTGATAGCATGTGTCTACAAGATGACCAGTCTTGTGACAATAGGAGCAAGTCTTCAAAGACACCCTGCCGCCTCTTCCACCTCGCACTCCTCGACCTCCTCGGCCCTTGCCACTAGGGGCAGAATCATTAAAATTATGAATCGAATTAGCAGGTGCAGCAAAACTATGTGTCTCCAAATCAGAACCAGTAATTTGTCTCTCTTGTTGAGTGAGCAATGGAAAAATCTCATTAATTGTTGGAATAGGCTTCATAAGCATTATCTGTGAACGAACAGCTCCGTATTGCTCATTTAATCCCCGCAGGAATCGCACTGCATATGTTCTTCTTCTATAGCTTCTAACCATATCAAGGCCACATTCACATTTTTCTTTACACAAAACACATGGTGGTATGGGTTGAAATCCTTCTATCTCTTCCGATAGAGCCTTCAATTTTGTGTAATAAGTAGTAATGCTCAAGTCACCTTGCTTCATTGCATACAATTCTTCTTCTAACTCAGCAATGCGAAACTAATCACCACGATAATACCTGTGTTTTAAATCCTCCCACAGATCCACAGGTAATTCATTCCAAGCTACACTTTGCGCTATATCACTACTCAAAGACAGATTAAGCCAAGAGACAACAAATGTATTACACTTCTCCCATGCCACAAACTCTAGATCTTCTCGATTTGGTTTTTGTATAGTTCCATCAATAAATCCCAGTTTATTTTTCGACTTCAAAGCTCGCATCATAGATCTAGACCAAGAATCATAGTTCTGAGTATTTAGAACAACAGATACAATGGAGATTCCAGGATTCTCACCAGGTGATAAGTAATATACACTAGCTGGATCAGTCAAGTAGGTTGAACTTGATTTCGCCTCACGAGATTGCAGATCTGAAAGCCTCGTTAAGAGACGTGCCAGGGTTCGTAACTCCACAGCAGAGAGATCCTGATTTTGCGCTTGATTAGCGTCAAATTCTGGAATGGAGTTGTTTGCCATTGTAGCTAGATCACAACTCCTTTTGCATCAAGAGCCTCTATTTTTCTTTTGTTCTCGATCTCCACGCTCACTGCACCATGAACAAATTGTGATCTGATCGAGATAGAGAAGAGTAAGAAAAATAGAAGAAGTTCAGAGTGGTTTTTGGGAAAGCTTCATTTCTCACTATGCTGCAATAATAGAATTGAAACCCCCTGCGGCTGTACAACTGCAAGTAAGTATATATACCACTATCTAATTAGTTTATAATTTAACCTAACTAATTAAGCCTAATAATAATATGCTGACTCAGCAAAAATGAACCAATCCTACTAGAATGAGTTACACTAACTATAATACATCATTAGCTACTAGTTACAACTTGCTATAATAATTTAATATTGTCTTCATTAATATGAAATTGGTATTTTTGTTCCCCCGAGCTTAAACTCATTTCATAATTGTATATGGTATCTTTATGATTTGTGATATCTTTGTTATTTTCAATTACTTAATTAAATTAGTTATCTTTCGTAGTAATTGTACATGTTTTGGACGTTGTTTGACTAATTCGTTCACAGAACAAGGAGCAACTTCACAGCCGTCATAGCAAGTTTTACGTTGTTTAAAAATTGTATTTGTTTTATAATCTTAGATTAGACGTAGAGTTGAAACTATATTTTAATTTTGTGTTATTTGCATGTGACTATATTATGTTTAAGAATTAATCTAGGTGTACCATTATACACCTGTACACACCATTTAGCTACACGGAAAAATGTTAACATTAGTACAGAAATTTACATTTTTCCGTGCTAATGTTTACATTTTCCGTGTTGCTAAATGATGTGTACGGATGTGTACAATGGTACATGTAGTATTACCGGGAGAAGTTCCGAGTTTCATTCGGCAAGAGATTTCATCGAGTTTAGAATTGGGTTAGACTTTCAATAATAGACTCGGGGTATATTTTGGGTGAGACCTCGGTTAGGAAAGACTCGGGGTATACTTTGTCATTTGCATTACTTGATTAGAATTCAAATTTACTCTTGGGTTGTCAATTTTTTTTTAAATATTCTTGTAATCGATCCTGTTAGTTGCACTTTAAAGTGTATGACTACTGGGACAATTTTTTGGGATTTTTTGGGAATATCACTTGCTGTAGAAAAATATCTTCATCCTTTTCTTTTATTTTGGTCAAGATTGATGGTGGTTTAATCTTCTTGATGTCCAAACTTAAGATTATCCAGGGTCAATGTTGAAACTAGCAGAACTATGTGGACTGCTAGGTCGTCTTTGTTCGTTTGCAATTGCTCAATGACGTCCTTGATATTGATGCATCAAAATACGCTGTCCTTCCTTTCATTCTTATAGTTTTCTTTATTGTTTTGGTAATACCGTAATAGTAGCTGCCTTCTTATAGGTTACTTCAAGCTCTGTTCGGTTGGTCAGTTCCACAACTAGAGAACTGAGAAAAGAATGGCATGCACTATCAGGCTATTCAATTAATGTGAGAATACCACGATCTGTTTGTCTTTGTGCCTTTGAAGGGGTAGGCTTTTCTTGACCTTTCACATATATATATATATATATGTTGCACCTTTTTTCTGTTTCAATCCATTATTATTCATTGCCTTAATTTGTGTATTTTTTTAAAAAAAAATTAGAAATGCTTTGGACTTTTGTGGTTCAATTTTTTGGATTTTATTCATACAAGCTGTTTTCCACGGAGGGAAAAACCTTCATTGGTCGTGGTGGTATTTCCACCAGCAGTTGTGGGTGATATGCTAGACCCAGAATGCTCTTCATGTGTTACAGTTTCAGAATTTTTACTTCTGCCTTGTCATGGGTGATAATTAGGCCACAAATGCTAATATTTGTTTACAATTCTCCACCACACTCTGTCATGTTTCCTATTGATTAATATGACATATTGCTAAGCTTCCTATCATCCTGTCATTGGATATTTTTGTTTTTACTTTTTCATATTTTTTAATTCTGTGGTCTGAAATTTATATTCTACAGATATCTTACTTGCTATGCGCCCTTGGTGATGGCCATCTCTTAAACTTTCTGTTAAACACAAGTACTGGTGAGTTAACAGATAGGAAGAAGGTATCTCTTGGGACACAGCCCATTACACTACGAACTTTCTCGTCAAAGAATACCACCCATGTATTTGCTGCATCTGATAGACCAACTGTGATTTATTATAGTAGTAACAAAAAGCTACTCTATAGTAACGTGAATCTGAAGGAAGTGAGCCACATGTGCCTGTTTAATTCTGCTGCTTTTCCAGATAGGTATTTGGGTCTCTGGTAATTTGACATTTTAAAATTGGTTATATTTCCTTGTTTTCTGGGTCTTGTAATTTTGATGCAAAGATCCTTGTTAATGTTTTTACTGAACTGGTGTCTGTTTGTTGAACAGTCTTGCAATTGATAAAGAGGCTGAACTCACAATTGGTACTATTGACGACATACAAAAACTTCACATTCACTCTATCCCACTGGGTGAGCATGCAAGGTGAATCTGCCATCAGGAGCAGTCCAGGACATTTGCTATTTGTAGTTTGAAATACATACCAAGTACAGAAGAACCTGAGACACACTTTCTACGCTTGCTTAATGACCAGAGTTTTGAGTTCATATCAACTTATCCGCTCGACACTTACGAATATGATTGCTTCATAATTAGCTGCTCCTTCTCAGATGATAGTAATATATATTACTGTGTTGGAACTGCATACGTATTGCCAGAGGAAAATGAACTGAGCAAGGTAAGTTGATGATTATCTAATGTGTATTCTTTTCAACTTTGTCCTGCGCGCGAGATTTTCTGATGTTACATTTATTTTTTTTAATTCCAAAAAAAAATAAAAATACTGTAGGGAAGGATTCTTGCTTTTGCTGTTGAGGATGGAAAGCTGCAGCTTATATTGCTGAGGAGGAGACAAAAGGAGCTGTTTACTTCTTGAATGCGTTTAATGGTAAACTGCTTGCTGCTATTAATCAAAAGATTAAGCTTTACAAGTGGGTGCTCCGGGATGATGGTATCCATGAATTACAATCGGAGTGTGGACATCATGGACACATCTTAGCTAGGGGAAATTTCATTATAGTTGGTGACTTAATGAAATCAATTTTCTTGTTGATATATAAAGTAAGTCCTGAAAATTATTTTGAAGCTTCAACTACCTCTTCAGTTTAAATAACTCCAATATAAATCTTGATCATTAAATTTTACATGAATGTGACTTTTGGCATGACTATCTGACCTTTACTAACTTAAAAATCTTGACCATCCATGGATGGGCAGTATTCGTTTTTTCAACTTGTAATAAATCACTTCTCTTGCTCGATAAATCTCTTATGTGCCTGATAAATGGTCGCAAGCTAAACTCTAAAACATCCTTAAATGCTTGTAAGCTCATTGACAATAAACCACTGCTCACATTAGAGACTTCCACGTTACTCATCTGTATTATTCTACTTCTGTTCCTTCTCCTAATTTGATGAAGAACATAAATAGTTGATTTTCTATGGTCTGAATTTAAAATAGCAGTTGATATTCTGTCTGAGTGTTACATTGTTCTTTATTTCCAGCATGAAGAAGCCAGAAGGTGCTATTGAGGAAAGAGCACGCGATTATAATGCAAACTGGATGTCCGCTGTTGAAATCCTTGATGACGACATTTACCTTGGTGCGGAAAATAGTTTCAACCTCTTTACTAAGCAAATCAAAATGTTTGGATTTTCTGATAGCAATCTTACTTTTTTAGTTTAACAGCAATTAAGGGGAAAAATTTAATGCAATTGAGATGACTTAATAATTTTTTTATTGATTACCAATTAAATAGTATTATCAATCCTTTCTTTTTTTTCCATCCTTAGTAATAAGGATTCCCATCAGTAACCAACTAATAATAATCAACTAAGCATCTAAACTAAAATGCTAACTAGCTATAAATATTAATTTAATAACCCCAAATAGAAACCATATTACACACCAAACACACAATTCACTTTTATAGACCTGTGTCACTAACAGTTCACTAACACATGATTTTTTTCCCTTTTTTCTTATTCCCCCTTGAGTTAGTATTTCTCAGAGATTGAATTCCTCTTTTGCCAAAACTTGAACTGCACAGATCTTTGTTCTAGCATCTTCTCTACTTCCTCCATTGGAAGTCCTTTAGTCTCTGGGACAAAAATAATGACAAAGAAAATGCCCACAATAGCTATAATCCCAAACATCATGAATGTCCATGCTGTCCCAATAGCTTGTGTCAGTGATAAAAATGATTGTGAGACAATAAGATTTGAAACCCAAATAGTTGTGGATGCCATTCCTCCACAGACTCCTCTGTATCTCAAAGGGTAGATCTCAGAGTTCACAACCCATGGAACAGTTCCCATTCCTGGTGAGAAGAATATGATGTAGAGTGCAAGGCCTATAAGTGCAGCAAAACCATATTTGCTTGGGCACCCCCTTGTGTACCATGACCTGTGATCATTGCCACATATGTCCTTTGATGTGTCATTGGAGATCAAGCATGCCCCAGGTAAGAGCTGCAAAATCGAAATAGATTTTAGTGTTAAGAACACAATGGTTTGAATATAGATGATTTATAATAGGATACTTCTGTGTCTTTTGATTTAAGTACTTGACTCCTCCTAATTACAAAAGGCTTAGTGCTGTTAGCAATATACAAGAATGTACACAAATAACATAAGGATGTTAAGTTTCTACCATAATTTTGGCAACAATTTTTAAGTATTGCCAAAGTTATATAACCATCATAGTCAGCAAAATAATACCCGAGGAATGCTATATAACCATCAATTTTAATTTATTTTAACCATCATTTAGCCATTTACATTGAGAAGTGTTGGTTAAAGTATGATATTAAACTACAAATTAAAAGTGTTGAGAGTTGATGATTGTAAATGATGGCCAAAATAAATTAAAATTAATGGTTATCTAGTATTTTTTTCGATGAACATAATTACCTTGTCATTAGGAGCAGCACAAAAGCCGCAAGATGGCGATGAAGCCTTTAAGCATGTCATGCAAGTCCATCTACCAGGGTCTACTGCTGATCTGAAGTCAGGGCAGGTGGTATTGAAATGAGATGTTTCAATGGCACTAACCACTGGGGCATGAATCTCGCTCTCACGGAATGTGACGGTTAGGAGAGCCAAAGCCACCACGACACCGGACAAACTGATGAGAGCAAGCTTCTTCCTGCCGGTCTTCTCAATGAAATATATGCTCAGAATTGAACCAAATGCATTGAGGCCAGCTGTGATGAGTGACAGAAGTAGTGCTGTTCTGTTAGATGCAAAACCAGCCAATTGAACAATGGTGGGACTGTAGTACATAACTGTGTTGATACCAACAAATTGCTGGAAGATTGCAAGGCCCATTCCTGCATATAAACCTCTTCTCACAGCTGTGGTTTTCAAGAGTTTCATCATGCTAATTTTCTCCGACGATTCAGATTCCTTGATTTCCAAGTCAACCGATTCCTTCAATGCTTGGATTTCGCCTTCCACATCCTCCGGTGGGTAGATTTTCTTAAGAATTGCCTGCCCTTCCTCATACCTACCCTGTTATGTTATTGTAAATTGAAAGAGAAGAGTTAGTTAGTGGTTAATGAGTAATGACTGATTGATGAATTAACCGTCGAACTTACCTTGCGGTACAACCAACGAGGCGATTCAGGAAGTGAAAACATTAGTACTATTTGCAGTATTGCTGGCATTGCTGCTACCCCTAACATCCACCTCCATGTTCCTGGCGCCTGTAAGAAAATTTAATTTTTTTTAATTAAAAACCATTTTTTGTTTAAGTTACCAAATATAGGTAGTACTACCTTTACAAAGCTATGTTTCAAAATCTAATTTTGGTAAGTTATTGTTTAAAAGTAAAAACTTTATCAAATCCACACGAACTTTACAAATTGAATCACTAGCATTATTTTTCAATAATTTACGCACATTAGTGAATGCCAAGTTGATGAGGTAAGAGATGAATTGTCCGCCGGTGATGAGAAAACTGTTGAGACTAACTAGAGCACCGCGAACTCTGGTGGGAGAAGCTTCTGAGATGTACAATGGGGATGCCATTGAAGCCATGCCAACACCGAGTCCAACGAAAACTCGACCAACAATGAGAACAGCAGGATTTATTGCTGCAGCCATAATGATTGAACCTGTTAGGAAGAGTGCATCTGCAAGAATGATTGCTATTCTCCTTCCAAATCGATCGTTGATCCATCCACCAACTGCAGCTCCTATGATAGCTCCAGCTATTGCTGTACTTACTATGGCTTCCTGTCAACATGTCCATTCATATTTACAAATTAGACAATATCAATTTTTCTCACAAGAAACAGATAATATGAAATTCATTGCATACCAAAATCCGTTTGCAAACTTTCTTTTTTTTTTTTGGGGGATGAATATAAGAGATTGAATTCTACATATTATACCGATATCAAATAAAGATATTATGATAATAAATTGTTATTTATATTAATTTGGGAATTTTTTTAAGACAATTTTATTGGCTCTAATTTTAATAATTATGCTATATGTACACTAAAAATTAATTATTAATGACTAATCAACCGTCATGCATGGAAATATGTATGACATTTATAATGTTTTTTACTTTACTATTTTTTGGTGTCTTTTTATTTTTGATTTACTTTTACTATGTAAACAAGTTTGATTATTTGTCTATTTTATGTTTGAGTATTTTACCATAACATATTTGATTATTCTAATAGCTCATTTTTTGTTTGAGAAAATGTAATTCTATATGTATAAATATGTACAAATATAATGACATGGAATACTTTGAATTTCATATGCATTAACATAAAAACTTTATATACCTAAACTGACTTTAAGCTCCAAAAAAAAAAAGATTTAAGATTAAGTCACGTGATTTATGTGAAATAATAGACTTGTAAATACGCATTTTTATCTAAACATGGACTCACAGAATTACCTACTTTTGGTATAATAACAAATTTATTAAATTACAGGCATAATTAATAGTATCCCCACTATTATTACCATCCTTTCTTTTTAGTGAATGATGGAGATTAAGAATAAATTAGGGTTTTGGGGAAATTAATTGGGTCCACTTGTGTGATGTTGAATCTTGTATTGCTGGGCCAACCGAATATGAAGCCTATAATTCTTGAAGTGAAACATGATTCGGACACTTGTTAACTTTTGTGGGGCATGTTTACCAAAAAAAAGAAAACTTTTGTGGGGCATCAAACACAACCAGAAAAATAAAAGAGTAATTAAAAAAATACCCAAGAAATTAAAAAAAAAAAAAAGATACAAAGAAAAAGTAAAACGCTTACTTCATGGGAAAAAGGGATATTGAACCGAAAAAGTTAATAAAGGTAAGGAAAATGATTAAATAAAAATAATTTAATTATTATGATATCTAATCCCGGTTATAATACGTTGATAGTGTATTATTAATTTATAATTTATGATTATTATTATTTTTAATCAACAACGGTTAGGTTACAACTTACAAATCTCAAACCCTTGGAAACTGTAGTAGTATATGGTACCATCCTCCATTTTCAAAGGAGTTTTTAAGATTCGAATTTCCAATCTTGTGAGTAAAGTTAACTTATGATTAGTCAACAAAAGAAAAAGTTAACTTAAGATTTAGTCTTAGATGTCATGTAAAACATATATATGTTATGCAAAGGTAAGAAATTCAAAAAAATAAAATTATGAATCTCTTCCGAAAAATCTGGATCACACAATAAATATATATGTTATGTTATGCTAAATGTAAAAAAAAAGGAATAATCATCAAATTAGTTAGTTATATGTGTGAAATATATATTAAAATTTAAAATATGTATTGATGATGGGTGAAATAACACATTTTTTAGTTACAAATACAAGGAAGCGAATTTTTATATAGTATCTCTACACCTCTACTTCAAACAAAAGAAAATAAAATTTAACATTCAGTTAAAAAAATATTTCACAATTTAGCTAATTGGATATTGTTATATTTGTAAAATAAATACTTTAGTAATTTGAATGATTTTTTTTTAGTAATTTGAATGATTACCTATAAAGAAAATTGCACTATGTGATAGTATGACTTTTCTTATATTAAAATAAAAAAACAAAATATGTTTTAATTTTTAAATAAGACTTTAATTTTATCGATTTTATAATTATTTTAGGTGATTGTTTAATTATGTCGGGTTTTTAAATGATCATTCACGCATTAATTATAAAAAATAGTTATTTTTGTTAGTATGATATGTGATTAAATTCACGAATAAAATCTGTGTATTAAAATTAAATTATTTATTTAAATAAATAAAACATAAATAGAGTAAGAGTTTGCAATGTTTTCAGTGATGATGCAACATTTTGGACTCGGTTGGTGTTTAATTGTCAAAGGAGGAGCATTGGAAACAAAACATCAGAAAACTATGTGTCTGTTTTTTTCCTGCAAAGTGTTGGTGGGTTACGTTGTGGCTGTGAATAGCAGAGAAACCGTAAGGGCATTAAAGTCCATTTAGCAAGTGGGATTGGGATTTACACCACTAATAATATTAGCAAAAATTAGTAACAACAAAACATTTCAAGTGCACAATAAGTCACCCAAAATTTCAAGTGCACAATAAAACCAGATATTCGAGTGATTTTACTTGTTAATCTAATCATAAAATTGATTTAATCATTGACTTTATCATATATATAAAATTAAATTTGAATAATTATCCAAAGAAGAGTATGTTACGTAATCAACGTTAAGAAGTCTTAACGAGTCAATAATTAAGTTATCATTTAAAATTAAAAAGTTTATCATCTAAAATTAAAAAATTATTATTATTCAAACAAAATAAAAGAAATTACTCATAAAATATACAATTTATTATTCATAATATATTTACTATCACCATCAAATACATTTGGTTCCTAAATGTGTTGACTCACTAAACTTTCTCTTATCCAAATTATTACTTTCTAAAGTTTTTAAAATTAAATACTTTATTTAGTTTATCAAGTTTTAAAATACACAAAAGACAAAATAGTCTCCAACATATATTATTACTAGATAATACAGTTTTTTTCTCAAAATTTTTATTGTGTGATGGATAAAACAATCATCTTAAAAAATTAAAAAATCTCAAAACTCTCATTGAAAAATTATAAAATTAAAAAATAATCTCTTCAATTTTGTATATATTTTTTTGAAGAAAACAACTGTATTATTTAATAAAAGTAAATATTAGAAACAGTTTAGTGTATTTTAAAATTTGAAGACTAAAGTATCAATTTTAAAATTCTTAAAAGATAATTTGGGTAATCATTTTTAAAACCAATAGCTAAAAATGATTTTGTACTACACTTAAAAATTAAAATATTTCAGTAAGTAAGAGATTTGTTTTGTTGTTCGGGTTCCTTATTAAGTCTAAGACTCAGATTGATTTTTCAACATTTTGACTCTCAAAGTAAGTGAGGAGAGAAAATTAATATATATTTCTGTCTTTATTTATACCTGAAGCCAGGTTTTTCTATCTACCGCTTTGAAGTCATCTCTGATGTATAGAAGAGCCCCAGATATAACTCCTGCATAGTTTTCATTTTAATAATAAAAAATATTAATAACCATCGTGTCAATTAATATATGTGTTTGCAAGATTAAAAAAAAATAAAAAAATAAATTATGTACTCCTCTACTAGTGGTACTGAAAATAATTCAGTACCAAGTCTAGAGCTTATCATTATTATTATTACTATTATTATAAGAAAAGCTTACAAGGGTAGTTAGAGTTTAACAGAGGCAGGGATCTTCAGAACATAGAAATGGGTTATTTGAAAGATTATGACAAAATAAGTTGTGATTAAAATATTAAAAATACAGAAAATACACAGGGATATATACATATAGGTTTTTTATTTTTCCTGATTTTTTTACAAATTTTTATTTGAAGTTATTTTGATGATGAAATACCTGTGTCATAGCCAAAGAGAAGGCCACCAATTCCAGCAGAGAAAGCAAGACGAAGAACATATGGATTCTTCCATGAAAGTGCCAAACATTCTCTGAAAGCAGACATATCAGCCTCTGGTATGCCTCCTTCCATGGTTCTTACTTGTTCTTCCTTTCTTCCTTCCTTCCTTTTCTTTTTTTATTTTTTTTAACTTCTCTCCACCAAACTAATTACAAAACCTATGTGTTGGTTTGAGCAAGAGAGTGTGTTGAGTGTGGGAGGAAGAGGCATAACGGATGCAGTGTATTTATAATTGAAGAAAAGTGTTGTGATGACGAGTTTGGACACTAATAATTGACTTAACATATTTTATTTTAATTTAATTTTTTAAATCATTATTATTATTACGTCAAAGAAGAGATAATAGATTTAGACTATATAATACGTGATCAATTTCCCACACTATAAATATATTATTATATCGGTGATGTTATATTGTTATATGTAAATTTATTTAATTTTAGTAAATCAAATTAATCAAATTATTTATTTTTATTATAAATAAAATACTATTTTAGTATTAAACACCATGAAAAATAATATCCAAATGAATTTTTATTTGACATATAATAAATAACTTGATTAAATTTGATTAAACAAAAAACGTATACATCTAGAATTATTATTATTAAATTTAGGAAAAAATAATTAAATAAAAAAGTAAAAAGTAGGCTGAGAAATGGCTAAAATGGTCAAAGCGAAAATCATTACTACTTCGAAGTTCAAATTTCGTATTCTTTAAGTGAATATTATTAAAAGTTAATTCTGGTGTTCTTGTGATTTTTTTTTCTCTTTTCTTTCTTTTTTTTTTTTTTGTCTTTTTTCGATATTTAAGTAAACAGTAAACGCCAGAGCAGCAAGGTATACAAGTCAACCTGGTTGGCTTGAAGATTTTAAGAGTATATACTATAGTCTACATTGGATTAAATTTAACTCCACGTATCATGATAATTTTACATAATTGTCAAAGAAAAAGAGGCTTCATAATGCAAGCTACAATCAATTTTTTTTATGACGTAACTAAGTGAAAAATGTTAGCACTTATTCATGTTTATTGTTACAGTACGCCTCTACCGGGGTATAGTGATTAACAAAGTCAAAATTTTTAGCCAAATTTTATTCATATTTAGCTTAAATTGGACACGAATCAGAGTTAGGACTCTCATTACATTTTTTGTCATGTACTATAAATAATGGACATTAAATTTCAGATATACAATATGACCCTAATTCTTACCTTTTGAATCCCTATTGAGTTGATTCTTGGAGTTCTTCGCAGGTATACTTCCCATATCATTCTTCTAGTTCATCTCCCATTGAAAGTATGCCTGCCCTTTATCACCAACTGTATTTGAACAAGCTAGTGATCTAGGTTAGAACCTTCTCAACATTAATGTGGTACGTAGTTGTGAAACTCGAGTGTTAACTCATCAAAAAAGTGAAATTTGTAACTTCAAAATCAGAAATCACATGTTGGACCATGGTTGTCATACTCCAGTGTTAACACATAAACTTGTATGAGTTTAGGTAGTGAAATCGAATCAATTGTCAATAAAAACTTGCTCAAACTCGTGAGTTTAAAAATTTCTCCTAATTCTAGCGAAATGACTTCGTTTTGGGGGAAAAATCATTTGAGCATGAGAGTTAACGTTAATGGGTTACACAACACTTACACACTCACTCTCTTTGGCCTTTGCACCGTTTTCATCTCACTTCTCAAAATCTTACTCTCTGCTCTGCTGTCTGTCCTTCTTCGACCGCCTATTGCCGCTGTTCATCGCCATCATGCATGCTTGTGCCTCATTCTAAGCCTTGCGTGTTCCGTCTCTGTCTCTGCCTTCCATGTTGTACTCTGTGTCGTCGTGCCTCCCTCCCACCAGGCCACCTACATTGCACGATGAAAGTTCGACTGCCTCTAATCGACTCTCCACTTTGTGGCGCCGCACAGCCTTCCATCTGTCACTGCTCGCTTGCTTCTCGTCCCACCACAGTCACGCTCCCCAGTTCTGACTTCCAAGCCAGCTAACAGCATCCAACATCAAGGTTAGCCTCCAGCAACATTCATTTTTTACCCAACCTTCTTCCCCAACTTCAGTACATACAGAGTTAACCACAATCGACAGAGTAAAGGTAATTTTTTTAAAATGTTATTTTACTTTTATTGCTTACAGTAATAGTTTTAGCTAGCTAGCCTATTGCATAATTTATAAATCATAATGTAAGGTAATAGTGTAAAATAAAATTTGATTGGAAATTGTTGTTACATGGTGATTCTTGATTTAGTTAAAAATTGCTAGTATAAATACCTAGATTTAACATTATGTATGATATATTATTATTTTTATAACATAACTTGTACGTGTTTACGAGTTAACTTAAAGTTGCGACTTTGATAACCTTGCATAGGACGAAGGAACATGTCCAGAAGCAGGCAAGAATTTACATAGACGCTGAATGGTAAGAACACAATTTCTAGAAACACTCTCGCACCCATATTGAAGACTTCGAATACCATACTACGCTTATGTCACTCGTAAAATGCCTATGGGATGGAAGTCCCATCCAAAAAATCTCACGAAAAGACCACCAACACAATAAGCAAGATCCAGAATTGCGCACATGACTATTTGCATCAAGAAGAAGGACATAAACCAAAAAAAGGGCTAAGCATAATCACCAAGACTACTCCAATAGATTCTCCCCTATGGATTCCAGGCATGACGAATCCCAATTCTCTATCGCTTGCGCTTAAGAGCCTGTTAGGACAAAATGTGTTATTGCAAAAACTATTAGGAGAATGGGCACGACACAGAGGACTACATGAGCTTTTGTAACTAGGTTGAACAAGGACTCAAGAGTGGAAAATTTCAAGATGTGGAAGAGTATAGTTCAGGAAAGAGACTTTCATTTGAAAACAGAAAAGGAAGCATTGTAAAAAAAGATATGGTAAACATTTGGGAGGATAAGTGGGTACAGAGTGGAGAGAGAATTAGGAGGCAAAGAAATGTAAACATTAAATGTGTTAAAGACATTATGGAAAAAAAATGGAAATTGGGATAAAGACAAATTAAAGAGAATTTTGATATTGAGACAACAAGAAAGATTCTAGCAAATCTAGTCAGCAAAACAAGAGAAAATGATAAGTTGGTTTGGCCATATAGAACTGATGGGGTTTATACAGTTAGTGATGCATGAGCATCATTAGTGATTTTTAATGAATCATTTCTTGCAAATTAAGAAATAATTAGTCTAATACTCAATCAAATTGTCACCTTTTATCATCATAGCTTTGAGTATTTTGAATTCGTTGATAATTACAGGAATTGAAGAAGATTAACAGAGATTTAGAAGAAAAGGAATTGAAGAAGAATTAATCAAGAACAAGGCAAAACACTTAGAAGAAGTTAAGGATTAATTGATGAATTTTGAAGGATTTTTGGAGGAATTTAAGATCACTCCCAGGAGGCACCACAAGTGTGGCGTGTAACACATCCAAGAGATGTGTTACACGCCAACAGGATGTGCCAAATGCCCACAAGATGTGCCAAACGCCGAAGACATGTTTTTAACGCCTAACATTTGTATCTTTTAAGCAAAGCTTGGGCGCGTAACACATCTCTTACACGGCCCAAATTATGAGGGTCTTGGGAGTGCACTTGTAATTGATTTAATTGGTGGATAATTGGTGGGAAATTAGGAAACGTAATTGGCTAAATTAGGAGCTTAAATCAAGGGATTAATTTGTAATTTGATTAGTGAGATCTCCTAAAGATAAGATAGAAATTAGGTTAGTTGATTTGATTTGATTTGGATTTGATTTGATTTAATTATTAGGGAAAAGTATGTTTTTGGTCACAAACGTTTATAGGTAAAATCAATTTGGTCATATTCGTTTTTTTTTACAAAAAATGATCACAAACGTTTGACTTTTTTTCAAAGTAGGCTAATTTACGATTTTGCCCTCCGTCAGTTATTTGTAACAATCCAAATTTTATGAATTCACCCTTAAATGTATTTTGATTAAATTAAGCTATTACCCTTCAATTTTACTAAATTTCACATTCACCCCAAATTACATCTAAACCCTAATTAACCTACCACCTACACAACACCCAACACCCACCAACTCTTAAACACTCATCCTCACGCACACACCACCCACACAAGAAGATGGAAGAGAGAAAGAAGAAGGTGGCGCCGGCGGCATCCACTATCGCCGCCGCCGCTGCTGTTGCCGAAGAGAAGAGAGAGACCAAGAGAAATCGAGAGAGAGAGAGAGAGAATTGAAGAGAAAAAGAATCGAAGGGAGAGAGAGACGAAGAGAAGGGAACGAAGACTCCACCGCCGCTGCCATTCCTGCGTCGAGCTTTCGTCACCGTCGCCGTCGCCGTTGATAAAGGAGCTGTCCCCGGAAGAAATGAGACTAAGCAGCCAGCCACCACCCCACCTCCAACGCCTCTACTCAAGCCGCCGCCTTCTCGTCACGTCGTCGTCGCCATCACCTACAGTCCTTCGCGTCGCCTGCAACCGCTCTGGCTCTGTCTCTAGAACACCTCTTTTGACAGATCTTTCAGAAGGAGAAGCATACATATACTGGTTCTGAGCAACCAGTTCAAATAAATCCTTAGCTTCATCAGGTGTTTTAAGTGACAT
>JASCZI010030440.1:9711-23001 GCA_036250425.1 Stylosanthes scabra | reverse complement strand
AACTCATTCCGCCATCCGAAGGCTGGATGTGCGACGCCGATGACGAAAAGGAGATTGGAGGGATGGATCCCTCTGAGAAAGGAGAGTCTAGTGAAGAAGATCCGGAAATTGAAGAAGAGTATCCGGAGGAAGCGGGTAATCCTGAAGATAGGGTTCCTGCTACACCTTCTCTGCCAATGGACATAGACGCAGAAGAGGATTTCCAACGTTACGTCGAAGAGCTGGGACGTGCGCTCGAACCTTCTACTATTCGTAGCAGTCAAGCTTTTGTTCCTGATGAGCCAGTGGAGGCAGCTGATCGGCAGTCCGCCAGTCGTGACGGTCCAAGCTACGATGTATCCGGAGTGTGGACGCCACGGTCTTTGAGTCCGAGTTCTTAGAGTGCCTCGCTTGTTAGAACAATAGAGGCGTAGGTGTTTTATTAGGGTTGTTGTCTAGTTTCTCTTCCTAGTCCCGAGTCCTAACTTAGGAGACCTGCGTATGTGAGGTCAGGCCGGGAGAATTTGCTACAGTTTGGTATCTCGAGTCTGTAAGGATAGTGTTGTCTAGTGTTGTCTGATGTGCTCTAATAACATATATTATCTTGGGATTTCTTCATTGATGAAGAAATCGTTATATATAAGTTGATTGGTTATATTGATTGCTTATGATGTTGATGCGCTAACGCTTTTCACGACAGACTGTTATGTAATAATATGGTCTTAGAGTTTAGAAATTTTTAGGTTTGGAAATGTGGCATTCCAATCGTAGGCGCTGTGCACGGTGTTGAAAATTGGGGTGTTACAAGTAACCAAACAAGCAATCAAGTGGGAGCTTCCAATGTCAAAGTGAAGGAAGTCCCTATCAGTAAAAGAAAAACAAAAAGAGTCTAATTTAGAGAACTAATTAATGCTATATTGTTAACCTAATTAATCCCCGGCAACGGCGCCAAAAACTTGATGCCCGAAATCCTTATGGATTTCCTGACTTCCACCGGCAAGTGCACCGGATTGTATCAAGTAATAAAAGTGTGAGTAGAGTATCGTTCCCACGGAGATTAATAGATTAATCAACAATGACTAATTAAATATCTAATTAGACCAAATAAAAATCAAGAGAGATCAAGTAATCTAAATCTAATCCTAATTCCTAATTAAATCAAAACAAATCAAAATCAAATCTAATCAAACTTACTATTATCCTAATCATATCTAATCACTAAAAATCATGCAAAGTCACTCAAAACCTAACAAAATCACTAATTAACAAACTTGGGCAGCAAGCAATTAATTTAGAATTAATGAATAATAATGAAGAACAAGCCAAGGAACAAGAGATGTTCACCCAAACACAACCTTAATGCAAATAATCAAGTTACTTCAAATGCAAGCAATCAACAAATCACAAGAACCCTAATTAACCAAACCCTAATCTCTTAGTGATTTAGTTTCTCTAATCCTAATTAATTATTAATCTCTTAATTAATCAAATAGGAGAAGAGGTGAAGAACAAATCTGATTCAATTATGTAAATCACAAAAGGAAGTAATTAATTATCTCTAATCTAATTAACCCTAATTCAATTCACATAAGTAATTGCACAATTAATCAACTTATTATCTCTAATTCACTGATTAATCATGAAGAACAATTCCTAATTACAATCAATTATTAGTTTTCTCAAACACAATAACTGAAAGCTAGAACAATGATTACCTCTCGATTAGAACATGTTCTTGGGATTGAAGAATGAGGAATTGAACTTTAAATTGAGATGCTTGCAGTAAAGAAAACTTGAAATTGCATTAGATCTTTGTGCTTGGAATGGACAAAGCTCCCATTCCTGAGCTTGAAGGAGTTTAGTTACTCATGATGTTGAGCAACACCACTGACGTGAAGAAGAGAAGAGAAGACATTGAAATCCTAATTACTGAGTATGAACGTGATTGACAGAGAGAGGAAGAGAATTGAGAGAAACTTGAATCTAAAGTAATTGAATTTGAGGTAGAGCTGCTGCTAAGTGATCCTCTAATTAACCTAAACTAACCTATTTATAATGACTACTAACCCTAAAATTACATCACTGATCGAACATGTTGCAGAATTGGGCTTGAGATGAGTGAATCAGGTTGGGCCTTGATGCTTGATGGGGAGTGACGCCTAGCTCACGCCCTTACTTGAGAGAGACGCGGTCATGGGCCTTCCTTCACGCTAGATCCACGCCCTTACTTGGAGATGGCGCAGTCCTGGAGTGCTGTTCACGCCCTAACCATGTTGTTACTTGGTTCTGGCATGGTTTGGGCCTCCTTGGCCATACCTAGGCGTGGTGAGTGGTAAAAGCCTACGCCTAGGCGTAGTTGGGGCGCGGACATGGCGCCATTTGGGCAGGTGCAACGCCTAAGCCACGCTGGGGCGTGGTGAGGGCGCGGCAGCTTTTCAGCGTCACTTTTCCAGGGTGTTTTGGGGGCTCAAACCAATTGTCAACCATAGACTATTATATATCTACGCGAAGCCCCGGATGTTAACTTTCAAATGAGATTGAAATTACATCTTTTGGAGCTCTGTGACTCGAGTTATCCTCATTTTAGTCCAGAGAGGTCAAGTTGACAGCATACTCAAGAAGTCTTCTCCTTCAAACTTCCATTTTCTTTTGTATTCTCTTGTTTCTTCTTCAATTCTGTAAAAATAAGGCAGAGTACTCAAGATACTAATGAATGAATAATTAAGCAAATTCACTTGAGTACTAAGCTAAATCTCTACTAAAAACATGCAGAATTAGGGCCTAAAACCATCAATGATGCACACACATCAAGGGATTAATATGGCTTTCAGGACTGCACATGGATTACTATGCCTTATTTATTGTTGTCATTGTTGCTTTCGTTCTTTGTTGGATTTTGTTTGTTCTAGTTTGATGTAGAGGCTCTGAGGAATCCCTATATGTAGAGGTCATGGTCATTGTTCTATTTGTTTTTGCTTGTTTGTTCTAGTTTGTTCTAATCATGATTCATGATTTTTTTAGAACAATAACTTCACTATAGCAAGAAGATGTAGAGGCTCTGAGGAATCCCTATATTCTGAATACAATTTTTTGTTGTCTGAATTTGAGTGATCGTACATGGCTTTGGAAGATTTTGTGTTCTTTTGCTTGATGATGCAACAAAGGATTGAATGCATGTTTTGATGATCTATAAAAGTCTTCTGATCTATAATTGTAGAAGTAATTAGGAGATTGAAAATCAATGATCGGAGATTGAAAATCAATGACAATCGGGAAGGAGTTTTTTTTTTATTCGGAAGAAGTGGGTATTGTTGTTTTTGTGTGAAAGGGAAAAAATGTCACAAATGCCCATTTTAAAAAAGTGAATGAACGTTTGTGATCTTTTTTGGTAAAAAAAAATGAATATGACCAATTTGATTTTACCAATAAACATTTGTGACAAAAAACATACTTTTCCCTAATTAGTATAAATAGGTTTCTAAACCATTAGGGTTGGGACCTTAGCACAGCCATAGATCTTAGTTTATTTTCACAGAAATTATGTCTAGCTAAACTCCATTGTTGAGGATGAGGAGCTCTGTTCATCCCGGCATAGCTTACTAATTCAAGTTTTCGGTTTTCTTCAATTTCAAGTTATTGGTTATAATTCAAGGATTAAGCTTCTCTGTTCTTAATTAAGGAGTTGAATCACTGAGAGGTATTCTTCTTCTATGTGTTTTGATTAATTAGGTTTGAGAGAATTTTAATTGATCATAACAAAGGTTGGGACTTAATTCTCATTACTTATCAATTGAACTAGAAATAGGGATTTGATAACTAGTGCAACCTTCTCTCTGTTAGATTCTTCAATAGGTTTAGAAATAGGTTGAGTACGTGTCATATAACTTGATCTAAAATCACTATTGAATTCTAATAAAAAATTGAATCTGTTTTGTGCTTCACCTCTTTTCTTAATTGGGTAATCAAGAGATTGATAATTTGTTAGGTTTAGATAAACTAAATTACTAAGATATTAGGGTTTAGTTAATTAGGATTTGTTGGGAATTTAATCATACTTGTTAGAGAAGAAATTGAAACAAAGGATTAGTAGCTTAGGGTAAAACATCTCCAAATCCTTAACACTTCCATTCACTGTTTTCTCACATTCAAGTTTTGTATTACATGTTGCTTTCCTATAGCTCATTGTTTTAGTTTTGTTACAATTACACTACAACCCTCTCTGTTTTGTGATTATTGTCTAGTCAATAAGGTTGATTTAATTGTATTGCTTGTTTCGTCAATCCTCGTGGGAACGATATCCACTCACCGTGGTATTACTTGTACGATTCGGTATACTTGCCGAGTTTAGGATTGTAAAATCCGTGTCAGTTAGAACATGCTATCAAGTGGCAAAGAAAAACAGCAAGAAACACATTAAAGAAAAACTAACTTCCAGCTGCTACTTAAAAGAGCTTTGCAAAATAATTTAGAACATGGATTGCCCTCAGAAAATAAAATTTTTTTATGGAAAGTAGCTCAAAATATAATTTATGTTAATGGAAACTTAGTTAAAAAGAGAATCACTAAAACAATTTTGTGTCCTGTTTGTTTGCTAAAGGAAGAAACGGTGGAAGATGCAAAAGCAAATTCATAGATGCCCAAAAAAGAACATGTCAAATCTTTTGAACAATGGATGCTCGAGTATGCAAAGCAAATAAAACGGATAATGAAAAGTGAGCAGAATTATTTAGTAAATGAAAAATTTGGAAAGACAGGAATTTAGAACAGAACACAACAACAGAGCATATCAGGAGAGATAAGAAAGAAATTACCTAGAGATCACATCCTAAAGGGTGGATAAAATGTAACTTTGATGCTACTTTCTATACATATCAGAATTTGGGAGCAATATCTACGATTTTTAGAAATGAGGAAGGTAAAATCTTAACTTGTGCTGCTTCAAAAATCCATGTGTTATCTATTTTGTAGGTAGAAGCAGAATCAACAAGAATGTCAATTAATCTTGCTAGAAATTTAGATCAGGACAATATTATTTTTTAATCTAATAATATATCAACTTGCCCTAGCTTTGAAGAATAGGATTTTGTTGGCAGAAGCAAATCCAATCTTGCAGGACATTCTGGAAGAACAGAACCAGTTCAAAAATATAGGGTTTATCTGGAGTCCAAGAGAGGGAAACAAGTTAGCTCATGAAGTAGCAAGAACAAAATTTGAAATAAACCTAAGAGCTGATTGGAGTTACAACTTACTCCACAATATCAAGAAAGTAGCCATGCAAGAAGAGAAGGGAAGCCATCACCATATCCAGGGTTTGTAGAGAGATTAAGAGAGTCAGATTTGTGATCAGCCATAGATCAAGGAGAAAGTTTTTCTAGCATAGAACCTGATTCATTACTAGTGAGAGATCCACCAAGCAGAATTGACCTTGATCTTCAGTCGTTGTTTGTCTCATCAAACAAGATCTACACTCATCAACTTGATTCTAGATCCAAATCTTTTTGGAGTAGATTTTCTCTTATCTTCTGTAAATTTAGTATAAAGCTATCATAAAAAGCAATGATATAGATTTGAGTAAAAAAATACATGTCCTTCAATTTTACTAATTTTAAGGTAAAAAGTATATTTTCATTTTATTTTTTAGACAAATTATAGGTTTTTTTTTGCTTGTTTGTTGTTTTTAACTTACTTTTTGAGAGGTCATTCTCTTCTTCAGTTTTTTTTTTAAAAAGAAAATACTTTGTATTAAAATCTAAAGGTTTGGACCCAATACATCAAAAAGAGCCAAATTAACTATATCACCTGGAGCCTCCTCCAACCAGATTTTATTTGGTTGGTGTAACGCTAATTTTGCCAGATTGTGTGCTGTTGTATTTGCATTTCTCTTTACATGATCTATTTGACAAAATCTAAAGTTTCCCATAAGATTTTTACAATTTTCCAAAATAAGACCTAAGTAATTATCAAAAGACTGTCTATTCCTTAAAGCATTATAAATCTGTATGTAGTCCCCTTTGACTATTATTTTTTTAAAAACTAAAACAGCAGTCCAATGCAAGATTCAAACCCAAAAGCAACACTGTGGCTACAGTCTCATTAATGGATAAGGTAGTTGGAATTTCCCAAGTAGCTGTATCCATTATTTCTCATTCCCAGTTTCTGATGACTGCTCCTGCTCCACTTGGACTCTCTCCTCCACACGCAGCATCGACGTTGAGTTTCAAAAGGTTTGGCGCTGGCGATTCCCAGGCGATGGGATTCAAGCTTCCCGATGACAATGACTGGTCCGATTGGCTTCTCATTTCCTTAATCGAGGTAAATTCTTGTGCTATTTCCATTGCTTTATCTATTAGATCTTTCATGTCTGATACCTTGCCTTCATAGATCAATTTATTTCTGCTCCACCACAGGTCATGTAAGCATTCGAAGGAAGTCCGAATTCTGTCTCAATCTATCATCTCCAACATCTTCTCCATCCATGTCTGTATCGATTGTTCCTCTTTGTCTCCTATTTTCAAGCTGAATGGTGATATAAACCAGAATCTACGAACCCAACTGCTATTTCTAAACAAGTGAGTTTCTGTCTCTTCTTTTTCCCAGTACCTTGGGCATGGAGTTGTGCATTTGATTCCCCTTTTATTTATGTTGGTTCTGGTTGGTAGTGACAGGAAAACCATTCTCCAGATGAAATTGAGTGTCCGTGGTTGTGCTTTTGTCTTCCAGAGGCATTTCGATGGAAATTGAGATTGGTCGTGCTTGATTGTGCTTCTTGTTGCGATGTGGTTCTAATTAAGTGGTTAGCTCTTTTTACTTCGTATTCTCTTGTTTTTGATTGTTTTCAATAGAAAGTGTCTTCTTGCTAATTGAGATCTAGAGGGATATTTAAAATTTGTTCTGCTTCAAAATGTAAGAAATTTTATTTGATTAGTTCTTCATTCCATCTCATATTTTCCTGATCAATAAGGTAATCCATCGTGGTGTCTGGATCAAAACTGGGAGCTGGGCTCCAAACTTTGAACCCGTTTTGACTAAGGAGCCAAGGATCTCGAATGATTCTAATGTTTCTACCTTTTTTTACTCTCCAAAGCCCTTTTTTATTTAGCACCCATTTTCCTGACCATATACTTCTCCATGTATAGCTTGCCATGTATCATAATTCTGACCTTATGAAATTTTTCTATTGAAATACTTTGCTTTTAGCATTCTGGCTGCTAAAGAATTTGGTGATTTGATAAGCCTCAAACCTTGGTTGGCTAGTAAAGTTTGATTAAACGTTTCAAAACTTCTAAAACCGAGATCACTTTCCTCTTTAGGAGCGTAGAGCTTTGACCACTTCATCCAATGTATCCTCCTTTCTCCATTTTGCTACCCCAATAAAAGCGGTTAATCATACTCTCTAGATGTTGATATAGGCTCTTTGGCAGTAGAAAGCACCCCATTATGTAAGATGGAATCGCTTGATCAACTGATTTTATAAGAACTTCTCTTCTGACCTTAGATAAGCTATTCTCCTTCCAACCCTTCAACTTCTTCCACACTCTATCTTGGACAACTTCAAAAATTTGTTTCTTTGATCTACCAACAAAAGTCAATAAACCCGAGTATCTAGAATGGTTCTCCACCGCCTTAATTCCCAACCACTCTTGTATTAGCGTATGTCTGATAGGAGAAACATTTCGAATAAAGGAGACTTTGGGTTTGTCCAAGTTTATCCTCTGGCCAGAAGCTACTTGATAGGAAACGAAAATATCTTTAATTTCTTCTAGGTCTTGATCTGTTGCTCTCAAAAACAAAATACTATCGTCAGCAAAAAATAAGTGGGTAACCTCTGGAGCATTTTTGGCAATCTTAATTCCATGAATTGCTTTCCTCTCCTGTGCTCTGATTAACAATGCAGAGAAAACCTCAGCACATAGGATAAATAGGTAAAGGGATAGCAGATCCCCTTGCCTAATTCCTCTTGTTGGCTTAAAAGTCTTAGAGGGGCATCCGTTTATAAGTATGGAGAAAGGTACTGAAGAAACACACCTTTCTATTAGATTTATCCATCTAGGAGGAAAACCCATGGTCTTCAAAACTTCCAACAAGAAATTTCATTCGATGCGATCATACGCCTTGGTCATGTGAAGTTTGATCCCTAAGTAGCCTTTAGAACTTGTCCTCTTCTTCCTCATGTAGTGGAAAATGTCAAAAGCCACTAGACCATTGTCTGTTATTAGCCTTCCGGGAACAAAAGCACTTTGGTACTCTCTTACCAAATTTGGCAACACCTTTTTTAGTCTATTAGCTAATACTTTTGTGGCAATTTTGAATATAACATTGCATAACGAAATTGGTTGATATTCCTTGGTATATCTGGGATTTTTTGATTTGGGAATTAAGCAAATAGAATTCTTATTCATGCTTGTGAAATCCCCTCCATGGTTCAAGCAGTCTAGCACCCATTTTGTTGTGTCATCTCCTACAATGTCCCACATTTTCTGATAGAATATCGCTGACATTCCATCTGGTCCTGGAGCTTTTATAGGATGCATTTGGTTGAGTGCTGTTTTGACTTCCTCTTTTGCGAATAGCTCGTCTAAAATCTGATAGGCCTCTTGAGATACTCTTCCACGGACTACTTCTGTCACTTGCTCCACACCTGATGTTTCTTTTGATTTGAACAGGTCTTCATAGTAGTTGACAATAATCCCCTCAATCTTCTCTGCATCATCATAGACAATCCCCAAATAATCTGTAATTATTTCAATTTTGTTTCTCTTGTTTCTCTGGGTTGCCTTTTGATGGAAAAATAGCGTATTCATGTCCTCCGCCTTTAGCCAAGTAGCTCTTGATCTTTGTGCCCACCATATTTCTTCCTATTGGAGTAGTTGATCCAACTCCTTTTGTATTTCCTTTATTCACTGCAAAGTATATTCTGATTGCGTGGCTATTGTGAGTTCTTCCAACTTTTCCTGATTCTCTTTTATCTTCTCCGATATTTGACCAAAGTTGTCATTCTCCCATTGTTTAAGACTTTCCCACAACTGTTCAACTTGTCTTCTATAAAAACTACTCCACTATTTCATCCTTTATTAACCATTTCTTTGCACCTTGATTTTGAAACCATATTTCCTCAAATCTAAAAAGGTTTGGTCTTTTTCTTCTTCGCCTCTCTTCCCCTTTGACATCTATCAAAATTGGGCAGTGATCCGATCTGTATCTTTGTAAGTGTCTCACTATCGCATCCGGAAATGCTTCCTTTAAGTCTATTGTTGCAACTGTCCTATCCAATCTTTCTTGTATATTAGCTTCTCTCGATTGGTTGTTCGTCCCTGTGAAAGCATGCCCAACAAAACCCCAAGTCCATTAGTTGATTGACTTGTAATGCCACTTGAAATCCTCTAACCTGGCTGTAATTGATGGGTAGTCCTCCAATAATCTTATCTTTCTGTTGCAAAATTTGATTAAAAATCAAGAGTTCTTTGCCTGACCTAGGATGCTCAATAAATCCCATGATTTCTGCTTATTTGCTGCCTCTGGGTTCCCATAAAAACCTGTTACACGCCACGGTTGCCCTCCTCCTTCTTCTTGTATTAGTATATCGATATGGTTTTGAGTCATTGATCTTAAAATCTACTTTTATTTTATCATTCCATATTATTGCCAATCCTCCCGTTCTACTTCTACCCTCCCCTGCACAATCCACTTCAATTTATTTCCGTTTATCCTTTGTTTCTCAATCTATTTATTTCAACTACTTTCTTCCTTGTTTCCATTAAGAATATAAGGTTGGGAGCTTATTATTTTAAGAGCTTGTTCAAAATTCTTATAGTCCATGAGTTCCCAAGCTCAAAGCTTCATGGTGCTAGGCAGAATAATAATTCATTTTTCTCATAAATGAATTCTATCTTTGAGGGGGAAAAAGTATAATTGATTTATAAGGAAAATAATGTAGTCAGCTAGCTATATCACAATCCAAAAAGTCAAAAGTTGGATTTATTTCCTTATATTTTTTTTTTTTAAAAAAAACAAGAAATTAATAGTAGTCATGTTCTGAAATATAAATTATTTATAAACTTTAGCCAATAAAAGATAGACAATTCATAATGCTTAAATAATAGCGTGATCTTATAATAAATAGACCATATATGTGGCAGTGTTATATTGGCCATTAGTATATGATAATTAAATTCTTTAGAATACTTTATAAATACACTTCTTCACATAAAATATTTAATTAACACACAGCTAAGAGACACATGAAATAATATAACTCAAATAGATTTGTTCATCTTATTATTAATGAACATCTAAAAATGAAACTCGGCAATCATAGAAGATTAATTATTTTATTCTTAGAGAATCAAACTTATGCAGGTTAATAACAAGTCATTTGATTTGTACAAATAAAAAATAATTAGATGAAAGAAAACAGCAGCATATTATAGCGTAGCGTTGACTCTAGATTTCAACCTTAGGATTATAATAACTTAGCTTGTAACTTGATGATACTTCTGATGAACAGCATAGACAATAGAAAACATAAATAAATAATTTAATTAGATGACACAAATAACAGTGTTAGATATATAATTGATGAAATCCGTCGACAACAGTGCCTTTAAAATTTAATTTATTTGCACCATTTTTTCCCACCCTACATCACATGAAAGTCTTATAGGATGATTTTAAGTATACACTTATTTTGTTTAATCAAATTCAATAAAATTATTTATTTTATATTAAATAGAAGATTATTTCAATGTCAAATAAAAAATTATTTTTTCTCTATATTTATCTATTGATAGAGTTTTCTTTTTCGAGACCATTTGTGTGACTTTAGACTCGGAAAATTTTTTATTTAAATAAAATAAACATTTTATTTTACCAAAATAAATATTTATTGTAAGGAGTGAGCAAGAACATAGTTCATACACTAGAAATATTAAAAAGCGGAATTGCACGCGGTAAAGCAGTCCCAGTGTTATTGAGGGCGGCATTGGATCATTTTGGGCCGTTTACTGTGATAACGGGACTTGACACATTGCACAAAACAGTAAATTTCTGTAATTTTATTTATTTTGATAATAAAAAATTTTTCCGCTTAAGACCCAGCTGGATGCTGAACTGTAACACCTATGTTTGTCTCTTAATTTGTTGTTAATTATATTTACTAACGTACACTAAAAAGATTAAAGAAATAGCAAAGGTAGCAACAAAAATGGTAACTCTACTTTTTATCTTGATTTGTATGGCAAAATCTGAACCTCAGTTTCATGGGAGCAATAAAACTTAGAAAACAAAAATACTGCGTGGTTAATTTAAGTAAACACTTTTTTAGTTGTGCTTTTTGTCTTTTCTTACTCATGCGCATGAGTATTAGTTTACGCATCTTCTCCTCCTTTTTCTCTTCCCTCATTGTTCTTTTACGTCTTCTCCACCAATTTTTAAAAGAGGAGTATAAGAACATAAGAAGAAAACATGGTAGAAATTCAATTACGATTGCTTTCCACCTAATAAGTCTCGTATATATGATTTGATATATTTGACTAAATTATTTTATATATAATGATTATATTCTCAACCATCAATATGAAACTATATGAGTTTCTACTAGAAATGATATAAATATGTTTTAATCCAAACATAATTTTTTTTACACCACAGAATTTTTTAAAAGAATAGCATAGAAAGAAAAGAAAGAAACTTTTGAGGTAAACGGAGAATTTTTTTATGTGAAAGAATGAAATAAATTGTGTGACACGAAAAGTGAAATAATTTGAAATAAAGTAAACATTCTACTATCGATATTGAGTTTGTATCTTTATTATAGCAGTAGGTAAATAAGCACGAATAACTCATAAATTTGTTATATAGTATATAGATGTAGCCACGACAAATGATAGTCGTTTCAATATTTTGTGATAGTAAACTAACCATCCTTCTCACATATAATAAGGTTTATAATAAAAAGTTTAGACATATATATATAAGTTTGAGATATTACTTTGTGCGGTAAGAAATTAATAAATGATTATGATGATATAATTATCATTACCTATGTAAGATTTCAAATAAATTTAATAGAGTCATTGACTAAAAATTTTCTCAAGAAGGATAAAGTCAAATTACTACTAAGATAGAAATATGAATAAAAGCCTAATGTTATTACATGTTGATGACGCGACCTAATTCAAGTATTGAATTTGGAGACTATGGGGGTGATGTGTGTGATTTTTCGATATTAACACGAGGATTATATGTTTAATCAATTAGTAACCTATTGCATCCTAGAATCTTTGAAAAAAAAATCATTCTAATGCTATTTTCTTTCTATTATTTGTTAACATACTTGTATGAAATTTTTGAATTTTTTGAGTAATAAAAAAGATCAGATTGAAGGATGTATTTAAAAATTATATAAATATATGGATAAATAAATATATATATTTGAAAACTAAATCAAATAAAAAAAACACTTAACGCTACATATTGACAAAAAATATAAACTATATATATAATTACATTTTTTATTTAAATTTGCAGACGCATTTTTAAAATTCGCTATTGATCATACTTAGTTTGAAGATCGAATTCGATCAGATCTAATTTTGGATAGAATTCTTGCGGATCGAATTCAGTTTCTCACTGCGCCAACTTGAATAACTAACTGCATATGTCTATTACTAAGGTAGTCACAGTGACTTTTCAAGTATCTGATTGCTTCCAAATAAAGGTGACCTTTTTTTTGTCACATTATTTATCGTTTTGGCTGATTATGAAATAATTTGCCACCAATTGATGTTCTATTTAAATGGTTTTTGCTAACTATTAGGATACATTCCGTGTTTTTTTTTTTGGGCACAATTCTATTTTAATTTAAACTAATTTATTGATTAATATATAAGTAGATGTATTGACTTTTCACATCTTATTTTAAATTTCACTTATTTAAATATATTTACACGCTAAATAAAATGACATACGCAAATAAATATACATCAAAGTCTTAAAAATTAATAATTGATTGATTATTAATTTTTAATTTTCAAAATAATCCATTAACATCAATTTCACATCATTACAAATACGCCCTTAATGTTAATAGCATCATAAAATATTTTTAAAACTATTTTTGAATTACACACTTTTAATATTACCATGACACTCGTCCAATGAACAATTTTCCTTTTGTTTTTCTTAAATGACACTTGTCAAGCAATTTTATTGGACACTTGTCGATCAACAAACAACTCACTTAGCTGTCTCAGTGGATCCAGATTAGGGTTGTTAGGGAATCGGGTAGGTTTGTTTGGGCTTAGCCCAAGTCCA
>JASCZI010030439.1:12975-41467 GCA_036250425.1 Stylosanthes scabra | reverse complement strand
AATATCTAAACTAAACAAAATATTGTTGATTATATCAGATAAGTATAAAAATTAATTGAATAATTAATTAACAGGTTACTAAATTAATATAAAAAAAATACATGCTAGACTAAGTAGTTTACCATAAGCATAATTAATTAGTAAACATAATTACACTAAATTATATAACGCAAATATTACCATAAACTAACATGTAATACACTAAGTCAACATTTATTGCCCTAGTCTAATATTACCTACATTCATCATAATTATACAACATAATTGAAAATATAAAATTTTTAGGAAGCGAAACACCAACTAGGGCGCCTGCGATGTGATACTCGCGGTTGAGCCGCGACGAACTCTGTACAGCCTGTGGGGCTTCCCAAGCCGGTGCGCCTTGGCCTGCTTCCTCGGCCGGTTCGGGAGCAGGCTCTGCTCGTGCGGCTCTTCTGGAGCATCCCCGAGGAGCCATTCTATCACACAACACTAAGGAATAAAAGAGAGTGCCTAGAAAGGAAAATATGAAAGAGAGAGAGGAGAAAATGAGTGAATCCCGAGTCTGTCTGCATTTTTATAGGCGAAGACCCTATCTCGGGCTCAGTGGACCCGAGATACATATCTCGGGCTCTAAGACCCCGAGATATGTTCAATCAGAAATGAAAAGGGTTATCTCGGGCTCAGTGAATCCGAGATACGTGTAAACTGTATCGCGGGACCACTGAGCCCGAGATAAGTATAGAGGACTTATTTTCGAAAATTCTTGTACCCGCGCCCATAATTGTAAATTTTGAATTTTTTTTTATTTATTTTAAAAAAATCCCATTATTATATATATGTTTAAAAATGTGCAATTCAAATGAGAAAGAAATAATTAAGCCATTAAGATCCATCAACATAATCGGTCATATAAAACATTAAAATTTCAAAACTTTATTAGAAGATAAAAACATTACAAAATTTTCATATAAGATTAATTAAGATAATAAATACCTTAAATTTAAATAAAATATATTAAATTCAAATAATACTAATAATAATAAAAAAATTAGTTTTTCATAATACATATTATTAAAAGAGAAATTTATTAAAAAAAAACTCCTTCTGTTACGTGAGGAACCCAGAAGCCTGCTTCTCGATGAGCCCAAAGCGCAACCTCCGTAAGCCTCTGCTGGAACGGGTTGGGGGGTGTACCTGCAAGGCACTCCGATGCCTAAGTCAGCAAGAGTTTTAGCAGGTGGTAAGTAGAAGGAATTGGGTAAGTGTTATATACCTGCTTCGACGGCCTTACGCTCATACTTATAGGATGTCTTCCGCTAGCAGTTACTAGCTGTGTGGAGTGGTGGAGCGGTTTATTAAGTCACATGGGTAAACTGCCCCATGAGTGGTGTGAGTTGTCCTTTCGGAGATGTAACCTCCCCTTACGCTGCCCCAAGTCGGGATCGTTCTCCTGATGAGGTTCGAGGTCGAGATACGTCAGAACTCGGCACAACTCCTCCATAGTACGTACAGGTCGGTGCATACGTTGTTGTGAGAGCTCCACACAAGTCGGGATTCTGCAAACGCAGGTCGGACCAAGGGAGCTGCCCGTTATGGGTTGGGCCTCCAACCTTGGGCCTAATGGGCTGGTATGAACAGTGCCCCTGTTTGAATTCATCATTTTATGATGAATTCAAATGATGAATTCGAACATGTCTGATTCGAGTTCTTCTCTTGTCGACGTCGGCAATTTCAATCCGATCGCAGTGTTGGGACTTTGATCCTTCAGTTCCTAGAATGTAGGAAATTTGAATTTAAATTTTGAACTATCTAAATTTCAAAATTCAAATGTGACCCCCCTTTGACTCTTTAGCTATTAATAGTCCAGAATCTTCTCTCTCTCTCACTTTCCTTATCTTGATATCCGTGCATCATTTACTCTTCCATCCTCTTTCTTCACTCTCTTTCCATTCGAAACGCCTCTTTGCAATTTCTCTCTCTCGCTGCCGTTTCTTTTTCTAATCTTCTCCTCCTCTTCTGCTGTTTTCTTCCTCTTTTCACACTACTCCTTCAGCATTCTCCATTATTGGTGCCTCCTCCTGCAACGCACTCGAGCCTCTCGGATTCTGCCATTGCCGCTAGCTTCGTCACCCCAGGTTAGCTTTCTCTTTCCTTCTTTTCTTCTTTCTTCGCTTCCTTTAGATGTGGGTTGAAGGATATTGTTGCTCTTTTGATTGCTTCCCCCTTATTTTCCGTTTTAATACTCGTTTGCCTGCTCTTCTCTTTTTTTTTTCTCCATGCATGGATTCTGTTGATCACCGATTCTATTGATCATTGGTGTTGTGGTAGGCTATACGGATGAATCTTTTACTTAGGTTGCATAATGTAGCATTTTATGTTTTGATTGGCGTTTGATTGTAGATGATAAAGTGTATTTGCATCTATTGGTGTTGGCATTGTTGCGTTCTTCTTTGTTTGTGTGTGACTGATGTTTCTGTTCATCAACCCCCCACCCTTTTTTTTTACCAACAAGTGTCCCCTTGTTTATTTTGTAGGTGTTACATAGTCGTTTCCATGGCAAGGAAATTTATCCGTGTGTTACCTGAGGTTATCCCTGAGAGTTGTAAGTGGGTAGATTCCGATGTCCTAGGTGCTAAGTCAGTTGTCGATGACGCGTTTGTTGAGTCCTTTAACGAACATTACAGTTCGTGTGTGAGTGATGTAGAGGGTAGTAGATACCGAGTTGTTGCCCCCGGCCCTGAGGATCGCGTTTGTCATGTCGACCTAGAGAGTGAGAGTTGCATTTTTGTGTATGAGGCGATCTTTACAAAGGTGGGAATTTGAATTCCCTTTACCGAGTTCGAGATTGAAGTCTTAAAAGGGTGTGAGATTGCTCCATCTCAGATCCATCCGAACTCGTGGGGGTTTATTAGGGGTTTCGAAGTCATTCGTCGGGAATTCGGAATCCCGACTTCTTTAGGAGTCTTCCACCACCTCTTTAAGTTGACTAAGCCTTTTAGCAAGGAGAAGCAACAGTGGTTATCCTTCCGAGCTAATCAAAACATGAAGGTCTTCGAGATGCTTGAAGAGTCAGTGAGAGACTTCAAGTGTCTCTACTTCAAAGTCGTTCCCCAGCCTGGAACTAGTCCTTTTTGGTTAGATGGGGAGGGCGAATATCGATTTCCGTTAAGTTGGAATGAATCTTGGGTAAATCCACAAGTCGGTCGTGAGGAGTTGGGCGAATCCAAGTTGTTGTTTGTTGACATGTTGAGTGGCTGCTGGGGTAAGAAGCCCCATCTTCAAACTCGGCAACTACTTACCCAGCCATCTGCTTACATCCAAAAGGAAATCTTGTGTAGGTTACCCATGTTTTACTTTCTTAGTTTCCGACTTATTCATTTACATGGCTAACAGGTCGTTCTTTTGTTGTCAAATATGCAGGAGTAATATCGGGCAAGTCGAGCGTTTACGACAAGTTTAAGTCTCACTTGCTTAACAAGTCGAAGAAGTCGGCAAACGTGGTCGGAACTGCTAGTGGCTCGAGCAAGCCGAGTTCCTCGGATCAGAGCATTCCAACCTCCTCGGCCATTCCAGATTCTAGTTCTACCAAGAACGCTAGTGCCACTCCCTCTCCTACTATCCAGAGTGTCCCCGAGGTTAACAAGGTTGTTAGGGATCCTCTTCAATCTCGGAAACGTAAAGCTCTTGAACCCAAATTTGGTCATATCAACAGCAAAGAGTTCGACCATTTCGGGTTCGTTCAGGAGTACCTTCTTGATGGGAATACCCGAATCCCAATGGACGGGGAGAATTTTATTAAGAACTTGGAGGCCGTAACTAGAAGTAGCATCAAAGCAGCTGCCATATGTCAGGCTGCTACAAACAAAATGAAAGGTAGTGTCCTTGTTCCTGAGGGGGAGGTTGGGAAGTTACGGGATCGTGTGAAGGTCGTTGAAGTCGAGAAGCGGGTGATTGAAGGTGAGAGATCGGAAATTTCCTCTAAAGTCACTCGCGTGGAGGCACGTCTGAATCTGGAGACTCAAGACCTTAACTCTGCGAGGGAGCAGCTGAAGAAGTTGGAGAAGGAGAAATCGAAAGAAGAAGAGAAATACAAGAAACTCTACGCGGAATACAAGCTGAAAGTCGAAGACAACCAAAGACTTGAGGCCGAGTTGCAAGTCGCGCAAGATACAATCGACAAGTTCTCTTCTGATGCATTGTTGTTGGCCGAGGAGGGGGCCAACAATCTGAAAGAACAAATCAAAGTCTTAATTCCCGACTTTGACACTGATCAAATCAGACAGGATCACAAGGTTATTGATGCTATCATCGTTCCCCCTAAGCCTCCATTCGACGGACAGCCAGATCCCGAAGAAGAGGAGGTCACGCCTGAGCCGATCACCGTTGTGATGCCGACCTCAGATGTTGTACCGACGTCCGAGAACGTGCCCCTCTCCGAGAACTTGTCTGAAGTCCAGCCGACGATGTCCGATCCTCCTCCAACCCCTCCTAGTTTATTATCAAGCTTTGTAGTTTACCCTTTATTTTATTTGGTTTTGTTATGTCGTTTTAATATTGTTGTGGACTTGGTTTTATTTTGAGTTGAAACTTGCACTTCCGTAGGATGCCTTGAATTCGTGTCGCTTTCGTAGTTTAATGCACTTTGTATGTTTCTTTTGGGATAACATTTTGTGCTAAGTTTTGATTTCTCTTTTTTTATAATCTCAATTTCGGACCTCGTCGCTTTTCAATATCATATATTGTTTTGCGCTTTTTCGAACTTGAAATTGGATATGTCGAATGTCCATTTTATTTCGTTAAGTATTAAGTAGATGACGAAGGATATTTGCATAACTTGTAAGTACTACATAATATGAACAAGTAGATAAGTAGATGGCAAACGATATTTCATAACTTAGAAATATTTACATTGCAAACACAGTAGCCATTACAAACATGTAACCAAGTAGGTAGTGAAAGTCGAAATAAAAAAGTAGATAATGCAAAGTCGAAATAAACAAGTAGGAAATAAACGACTTGTAGATATTAGTCTCCACTTTAGTTCCTCCTTAAAACCCCCTTCTAGAAAACCCTGTGGGAAAAACCTAGAAGTCGGAAAAAAGAGTACACCAGAGAGTGGAGATGTATTATTTAAGAGTAGTACTTCTTCATGTTGCAAGCATGCCACGACCTAGGGAGGTCGGCTCCTTGCAAAGTTGATATCTTGTAGTAACCTTTGCCGAGTACTTCGACAACTCGGTAGGGACCTTTCCAGTTCGCAGCCAACTTGCCTTCTCCGGGCGTCGGGGCTCCTATGTCGTTCCTCAGCATCACCAAGTCGTCTTTTGAGAAAGACCTTCTTATAACCTTCCTGTTGTACCTAACAGCAACTCGTTCCTTCAGAGCAGCCTCACGTAGTCGAGCTTCTTCTCGAACTTCCTCTCCGAGCTCGAGTTTCGACTTGCACATCTCTGCATTGTCAGCTTCACAGTAGAACGTGGCTCTTGGGCTTTCGAACTCAACTTCCAATGGAATCATAGCCTCCATTCCATAAGCCAACCTAAATGGACTTTCACCAGTTGTCGACTGTGGTGTTGTCCTGTAGGCCCACAATACGTGTGGTAACTGCTCTGCCCACACTCCTTTTGCTTCGTCCAACCTCCTTTTCAGACCTCTCAGGATCACCTTGTTCGCCGCCTCGGTCTGACCGTTCGCCTGTGGGTGCTCAACAGAGGTAAACTGATGCTTAATCTTCAAGTCTGCTACCAACTTTCGGAAGGTTGAATAAGTGAACTGTGTGCCATTGTCAGTAACGATTGAGTGAGGAACTCCGAATCTAATGACCACGTTTCTCCATAAAAACTTCTTACTCTATCGAGCAGTGATGGTAGAAAGTGGTTCCGCTTCAATCCACTTTGTAAAATAGTCAATTCCAACTATGAGATACTTTAACTGCCCTGGAGCTTAGGGAAAAGGACCTAGCAAGTCGAAACCCCACTTGGCAAAAGGCCACGACGAAGTCACATGTATGAGCTCTTCAGGAGGGGCCACATGGAAGTTGGCATGGGTTTGGCATGGGGGGCATTTCTGCACATAAGAAGTCGAATCCTTCTGTAAGGTCGGCCAGAAGAAACCAGCCCTTAGAACCTTCTTCCCTAGTGACCGAGCTACGACGTGGTTACCACATATTCCACTGTGCACTTCCTCCAACACCTCGCCGACTTTAAACGTCAGCACACACTTCAGCAATGGAGTAGAAAAACCTCTCTTGTACAAGACTCCTCTCACTAGGGTGTACTCCTGAGCTCGCCTAGCGAGTAGTCTTGCCTTTTTGTTGTCTTCTGGAACGATGTCGAACTTCAAGTAATTGAGTATCTCCGCCATCCATTCGAGTTCATGTCCCGAGATAGCAAGCACCTCAACCTCGGTGGATTGTTGATTTATGGATGGGGATAGTAACTTCTCTTTGATCAAACTCCGGTGAGAACCATCTAGCTTGGTACTTGCTAATTTGGATAGGGCATCGGCCATATGATTCTCCTCCCGGGCTATATGTCGCACCTCGACATCTGTGAATCCCTTCATAATTTCCAAAGTCGCTTCCAAATACTTCTTAAGATTAGAATCTTTTGCCTGAAACTCCCCGTTGATCTGGGAAATGACAACTTGCGAGTCGCTGTAAACAATAACCTTCTTTTCTTCAGCCTCCTTGGCTATCCGTAGGCCAGCAAGGACAGCTTCATACTCTGCCTTGTTGTTGGTAGCTTTGAATCCGAACTTCAGGGAGACTTCCATGCTTGTTTGTTGGTCATTCTCCAATATGATTCCTGCCCCGCTGCCCGACTTGTTTGACGAACCGTCCACAAAAATTGACCACGTGGCCGAGTTGCTAATCGACACCCCTGTGTTCTCTACTACGAAGTCGGTAAGGCACTGCGCCTTCACTGCCTTTCGACTTTCATAGGATATGTCGAACTCTGTCAGCTCGATCGCCCACCTCATTATCCGACCAGCCAAGTCGATTTTCTGGAGAACATTCTTGATTGGCTGGCCAGTCCGAACTAGCACCTTGTGGGCTTGGAAGTAGGGCCGAAGTCTGCGAGATGCTAAAACCAGAGCAAAGACTACCTTTTCAATCTTCTGGTATCTGAGTTCCGCACCTTGAAGCACCTTGCTTGTGAAATAGACAGGATGTTGACCTTCCTCATCTTCTCGAATCAGAGGAGAAGCTATTTCTCGATCTGAGGTAGCTAAGTACAGAACTAGAACTTCCCCCTCGTGAGGTCGGGACAGAATTGGTGGGGTCGTTAAGAAATCTTTAAAGTGTTGGAAGGCGGCCTCACATTCAGCAGTCCATTCGAACTGCTTCCCCTTCTTCAAGACAGCGAAGAGAGGTAACGACTTCAGCACAGATCCAGCCAAAAATCTCGACAGAGCTGCCAACCTCCCATTTAACTAGGGGTGTGCATGGATCGGATAAGATCCGCATATCCGCAATCCGATCCGTAAATTGCGGATATTATCCGATCCGCATAGTCATCGGATCGAATCGGATCCGATCCGCATAGGTACAGGATCGGATAGCAGATTTATAATTGGCATCCGCGTATCCGATCCGCAGATCCGTGGATCCGCAGTCCATATATAAATAAATAAATATAAATAATAAAAAAAATATATAGCATGTTAAGAGAAACCCTAGCGCCTCCATACTCTCTACTTTTTTTTTTGGGAACAATCCATACTCTCTCTACTTGAATACAAATTCAGAGAGTGAGATACTCTTCCGTCATGGTGTCACCCTTGCCATCACCTACCTTCGCTGCAAATCAGCGCTGCCTCATCGTCGCACGAGCTCGTCGTCGCAGCTCCTCACCATTGGCCTAGTTGACGCTTCTCAATGGCGCCTGCTCGTTGCCGATTCGTCGTGCTTCCTCCTGACCACTTCGTTGTCTCTGGTCGTGCTTCCCCTGTCGCCAATTTCTCCTCTGTTCGAGTGCTCATAGCCACTCGGTGGCCTCTCATCAGTGTCGTTGATTCGTCCTCTGCCCGTAGCCACTCCGTCGCCTGTCGTTGGGGTCGCCGTTGAGTTGCTTCTTGTCCTCGTCGCCGCCTCTATTTCGGGGTAAATTATTTAATTTTTCTTAATTCCTTGTTAATAATGATATTTTCAACAGATTTGTATGGGATTTGTGTTGTAACTTTGATATTTTAATGTAGGCTTTTGAATTGTCGAAGACTGAAATGCTGGATCTGCTCACAAAGTGGCTCTGAGATATTTTTTTTTCATTAATTTATGTTTGTATTTTTAAGAAATATTACATGTTGAATTGATTTTGTTATGAATTAACAGCTTCTTCATTTTTGTGGTCGAATTAACATCTGGATAAACAAAATGAGATTATTGGGCTTCTAACTTCATAGCTTTTTTTTTTCAAGAAAAAACATTTTTTTTTCTCTCAAGTTGCCATTTTCTGCGGATATATCCGCGATCCGATCCGCAATTCGCAGATATATCCGCAATCGGATCGGATCAGGTACGAAGACAAAAACTGCGGATATAGTATCCGATGCGATCCGATGAAACTTGTGCGGATCGGATACGAAAATCGGCCATATCCGATCTGATCCGATCCGTGCACACCCCTACATTTAACTGTTGCACCTCCTTCAAACATGTGGGACTCTTCATATTCAGAACTGCGGTGCACTTCCCTGCGCTCACAGCAAACGCACATTTCGTCGGATTCAACCTCATGTTGTGCTGCCTGATGGTCTCTAACACTTTGGACAAGTCGGACAGCAAATCTTCCTCCTTCTTGGACTTCACCAACATGTCGTCCACATAGGCCTCCATCAGGTCCCCCAAGTGGGGCTTGAACACCTTGTTCATCAACCTCTGGTAAGTCGCCCCCATATTCTTCAGCCCGAATGGCATAACTATGTAACAGTAATTTGCCTTCGGGGTGATGAATGAAGTTTTCTCCTGGTCAGGTGGGTACATCGGGATCTGGTTATAACCAGAGTAAGTGTCCACGAAGCACAGAAATCGGTATCTAGACGAAGAATCTACCAAGGTGTCGATATTGGGAAGTGGATACGGATCCTTGGGGCAAACCTTATTCAAGTCGGTATAATCCACGCACATTCTCCACTTCCTATTCTGCTTCTTCACAAGAACGACGTTGGCCAGCCACTCTGGGTACTTTATCTCTCTGATGAAACCAGCATCAAGTAGACTTCCGACTTGCTCCTCAACAACTCGAGCTCTTTCCTCACTCATTTTTCATCGCCTTTGCTGCACAGGTCTCGTTCCTGGGTACACCGACAACTTGTGGCTCATGTACTCGGGATCGATTCTTAGCATGTCAGAAGCCTTCCACGCAAACAGGTCGGAATTATCTCTCAACAGCTTTACCAAGTCGTTCTTCAGGTCGGGCTCAAGGGTAGACGAGATCTTCGTAGTTTTGTCGGGAACATCCCCGATCTGCACCTCCTCCAGGTCTCCCTTAGGTTGGGGTCGAAAGTCCTCCCTTATCTCTGGCCTTCCGAGCTCTAGAACATTGCATTGCCCCGACTTCCAATCCGCAACCTGATCCAGGCTTTCATTGTAGCATTTTCTTCTTATTTTCTGATCTCCATGAACCACTACCACCCCACTCCTTGTAGGGAATTTCATGCACAAGTGCGGGGTGGAAACCATTGCTCCCAACTTATTGAGAGTCCTTCTTCCAATCAACGCATTGTACGCTGATGGTGTGTCTATAACTATGTAGTCAACCAAGACAGTCTTGCTCAAACTTCCCTCGCCGAAAGTAGTATGGAGACTGATATAACCCAATGCTTTAATTGGCTCTGCCCCCAAGCCAAATAAAGTATCTGGGTACGCCCTAAGCTCCGACTTCTCCAAACCGAGCTTCTCAAACGCCGACTTGAAAAGGATGTCTGCTGAGCTACCCTGATCAATCAGCGTCCGATGTAGATTGGTGTTTTCCAGGATCATCGTTATCACCACAAGGTCGTCATGCCCTTCCCGAACTCCCTGGGCATCATCTGAACTGAACGAGATTTCTAGCAACTTCACAAAGTCGTCCTTCCTTTCGACGTGGTATACTTCCTTCAAGTGCCTCTTCCTGGACGACTTGCTCAGTCCACCCCCTGCGAAACCGCCGGAGATGGTGTACACATTTCTCCTCGGGGGGTTACTCCCCTCCCCCCGATCATCCGACTTGTCTTCCCTATTCCTCTTTTCAGGTCGATCTGCCCTCCTTGGCTCCAAGTATTTGTCTAACTTGCCATCTCTAGCGAGTTGTTCTATTGCATTCTTCAAGTCGTAGCACTTGTTGGTGTGGTGGCCATACATCCTGTGGTACTCACAGTAATCCGACTTGCTTCCAGCCGACTTGCCTCTAATCGGCCTCGGAGTAGGCAACTTCTCGACGTTGCAAATGTCCCGGTAAACATCCACCAGGGACGTCCGCAACGGAGTAAAGGAGTGGAACTTACGGCTCTTGGGGAAATCACGATCAAACTCACGCTTTCCCTCCTTATTCTTCTTGTTGTCCATTTCCCGAGAAGGTCCGACGTTCCGAAGTCGAGTCGCCTCCTCCATGTTGATGTACTTCTCAGCACGCTCCTGAATCTCCGCAACGGAAGTCGGATGGCGCTTGGATACGGACTGGGAGAACGGACCATCTCGGAGTCCATTTACAAGCGCCATTACTGCAGCCTCCGCAGGCAAGTTTACGATCTCCAAACATGCCTTGTTGAATCGCTCCATGTAGGCTTTCAGAGTTTCTCCTCCTCCCTGCTTCACTCCAAGCAGGCTAGGAGCGTGCTTCGACTTCTCCTTCTGAGTTGAAAAATGTGTCAAGAACCCCCTGGCCAAGTCGTCAAAACATCGATAGACCTCTCAGGCAAGTTGTCAAACCAATGTTGCGTAGCCTTAGTCAGAGTAGTGGGGAAGGCCTTGCAACGAGTTGCGTCTGACGCCCCAGCCAGGTACATCCGACTTCTGAAATTGCTCAAGTGGTGTCTCAGGTCGGAGGAACCGTCATATAACACCATCTCGGGGCACTTGAAGTTCTTTAGGACTTCTGCCTGCATTATCTCCTCCGAAAAGGGATCTCCAGTAGTAAACAACAGGTCGGAATGCTGGGGTGTGGGCTTGTCGCCTTCCCTCTTCTTCATCTCGGTTTCCATCTTTTTCAACTTCTCCTCTGTCTCTTTCCTCCAGGCCTTCTCCTTCCTGCGTTGCTCCTCTACCTGCATCTGCCGAGCATAGTTGCTCTCGAGTCGATCCAACCGACCTAGTTGTCCGGTAACAATACCCATGATGTCATAGGCACTCCTCGGCTCTCTGTTGTGCACAGGAATATGAACCTCTGAAGCGATCCGCCAACGAGAGGGGATCCGAGAAACTGTGCGTCGGGGGGACGGAATCCACGAAGTCGCGTGATGAGGAGACGCCTCGCGTGCAGCCTCCCGTCGAGGAGATGGACAGCGGAGGGACGCAGCCTGACGTGCGCCACTTCCCCTTCCATTGTTCGACTCCGAATCCGAAGCCGTGTGTCCGTCCTCCCGGGGTGGGGGTAGTTCGTTGTTGACGGGTGGTTCCGCCATCAAGAGAGCAAAACGCAAAGTTCCCCGGCAACGGCGCCAATGTTACGTGAGGAACCCAGAAGCCTGCTTCTCGATGAGCCCAAAGCGCAACCTCCGTAAGCCTCCGCTGGAACGGGTTGGGGGGTGTACCTGCAAGGCACTCCGATGCCTAAGTCAACAAGAGTTTTAGCAGGTGGTAAGTAGAAGGAATTGGGTAAGTGTTAGATACCTGCTTCGACGACCTTACGCTCATACTTATAGGATGTCTTCCGCTAGCAGTTACTAGCTGTGTGGAGTCGTGGAGCGGTTTATTAGGTCACATGGATGAACTGCCCTATGAGTGGTGTGAGTTGTCCTTTCGGAGATGTAACATCCCCTTACGCTGCCCCAAGTCGAGATCATTCTCCTGATGATGTTCGAGGTCGAGATACGTCGGAAGTCGGCACAACTCCTCCATAGTACGTACAGGTTGGTGCATATGTTGTTGTGAGAGCTCCACACAAATCGAAATTCTGCGGACGCAGGTCGAACCAAGGGAGCTGCCCATTATGGGTTGGGCTCCAACCTTGGGCCTAATGGGCTGGTACGAGCACCTTCCTTTCGCAAGTTTTAACACTATCTGTCCTAGTTCTTACAATTCATTGAAAACGTATAAGGCGTGTTGATCAATTATACGACACAACTTGAAGTTTAATTATTAACTATTATCATGGGTCATCTCAAAGTATACAATGATTTTAACTACAATTAATGATTAGAAGAAGAATCTCTTCTTTTGTTGTAGTGGTACAAGTAATAACTAATAAGTCCTTTTTTATTATTATTAGTATTTGTTTACTGAAGTTAGTTAGTGGTGTACGAATATTTGTGAAAAATAAGTTAAGAACAAAACACATGTATGTACAAACACTTTTTTAATTTTTTTTAAAGAGATAGCATACAAAAATAAAATTATTAATGTTTTTGTTACATTAAAAACGTCAAAATTTAAATTTTCGTATAAAAACCACCCATTTAATATTAAAACATGTTCGAAGAATTTTTTTATCGTCTCATATATATTCATATAATTTTCAAATAAATATTCTAAGAGTATCTCAAACAAAATATATATTTACACATATAAATATATAATAATGTATGAGTGCTAGTGATGGCCAGCACTGTTTAATAAGAATTTAGCTTACATATATATTAGGTGAAATGTTAAAGTTATAACAAATTGAGAACTTTTTTCTCAAAATTGAAAAACTAAAATTTTAATATATTTATTAAAAAATTTAGAAACTTCTACTAATAATTATTTTAGAGTAGTGAAAGGAAGTCATAATTTATAAGGCTAATTATTCTAAACTCTAAATTATAAATATTTTTAAAATATTAAAAATATAAAAATTTCTTTTATTTATAAATTAAAAGGATTATTAGACTTACGAATTATGAATTAAGACTCCAAATATTTTCCATTATTTTAATATTAGCTAAATCCATTTATTAATTATGTGAATTACATTTCTTAACTTGTCTTTCTAAAAAGCTATTATGCTAAGAAAATTAATTACTTTGTAGTTAGTGTGAAAATACTCAATTATTTAATAATTCGTTTGAATCAATTTTAAATGGAGGAAAGGACCAAAATAGTCTTTGAATCTTTTAGGATGCTTCTAAATGGTCCTTAATTTTCATAAATGATCAAATTGTTCCTTGATTTTGTAAATTGTGAATTTCTTTTAGTCCATAATTCAACTATTATTAATATAAGTGTTGACAAGGAAAAGTTAAAATATCATTATGGTATTCTCAATAACGAGACAATATGGTTAAGACTTTAATACAATTAAATAGGTGTCCTAAATTTATTAAATGAATTTATGTTGATTAATTATTTTATATTAGTATAGAGATTAAAATGTATTTAGAATGTATCCATTTAGTTACATTAAAACACATATTTGATTATATGTAACTATGTAAGTTTTAACCATGTTACTTATTATTGGGGAGATGATGTTGATATTTTAATGCTTTATGTCAGTACAAAGTTAAATTAGTAACTAAAGAGATTGAAAATTTACAAAATTAAGAAGCAATTTTGTCATTTTTAAAAGTTGATGACTATTTTGATACAAATTAAGAAACTTTTAAGGACATTTTGGATATTTACTCATTTTAAAAAGTAGTATTATACTTTTTCTTAATTAAATTTAATTAATTTAGACAGTTTTTAAAAAAAGTAACATTTTATTATTAAATACATGTAATGTACCTTTTACTTATTGACATTTATAGATTTTATTGTCTAATTTAATTGGATTTGATGAAAAATATATATAACATTTCTCAAAAGGGTATACAAACCAAATGAAATTGAGTTAAAATTTAAAATATCCTTAAAATTTAAATTCGAACTTAAATTGATCTTCCAAATTTATAATTATTTAAAATATTCACAAAATTTAAAAATATAACTTACATTACTCTATTTCATTATTTTCGTCAAACAACATGCTTGACTAGAGTATTAAGTGACAGTATTAATGAGTAGATTGGTAGATTGTCTCAATTTAGCCCTTTATTTCAATAAAATCCTAAACAAAACTCTTAAGTCTTAATTGAATTTATGTTACTTGTATATCGAGGAAAATGTTGGGGAATAGCCGCTGTAGATTTAGGAGCAAGAGTTCTTATATGAAGTCATTTTATTTTTGTCAGCATGTCACTTAATTTTATTTAAACACGTTGTTAAGGAAAATAAGAAAATGAGTAAATAAGTAAGGGTGGTTTTAGTAAAGTTTTTTGGAAGGGTGTTTGTACTTTTTAAAGGCATAAGCACCTTATTTTGTATTTGGTAAATAAAAAAGACGATGTGCTTGTGCTTGTAACTTTTAAAAGATAGGGGTGCTTCTGAAAGCATCTAAGGAGGAGTTTTTCAAAGATGTCTTGTGCTTATCAAAATTAAAAAGTTTAATATAATCCTATTTAATAATAAATATTCGCATTTATTATTACATTTATATCTATTATGGTCATTTTAAATTTTTAAGTCATTTTATCAAACACAATTGTTGTTGCTTGTGCTTATTAAAAAACTAATTTTATTTAATTTTACCAAACATATGTGCTACAACTTTTAAAAAGCTATTTTTTAAAAGACAATTTTCATAAGCTATTTTTGAAAAGTAAAAGCTTTACCAAATCCACCCTAAATATGATGAATTTAAAGAATTACTTTAAATATTTATAAATAAATTTTGAGGATTAATTTGAGAAGCTCAAATTTCAGCCCCCATTTTGTGTTTCAAATCAAAATCAAATCCCTGAAAAAAAATCAAAATCAAATCAATTAAGCTTCATAACAAATTTATTCTTTTGAAAGAAAAAAAAAAAACAAAAAAAAATGAAGGCATGAAATAAAAACCTCGTAAAGCGGGAGAGAGAGATGGTATAATTTGGCGGAGGAGTGTTGAGAAGGCTAAACTCAGCCTTCCTTTCCTTTCTTTCATCGCTCTGTTCCTTTCTTCTCACCTGCGTCATCACCATCACTATTATCCTTCTATTTATTTTTAATTTCAATTCAATTTGTAATTATTAGTGAAAAGAAAAATATTATATAATCATTCATTTTAATTTATTCCAAATATCATTTAGTCATTGACAATAAAAAATATATTAATTAAAATGTAATATAAAACAATAGTGCTAAAAAGAGTGAAAATTCAAAATTTAAAAATTTATCCAAAATTAAAAATTATTATAATCCAAACAAAATAAAAATAATCATTCACATAATATATGAGTTATTATTTATAACTTATTTATCATTATCATCAAACGTATTGACTCTCAAATATATTGACTAACAATATTTTCTCAATATAAAATTATAAATTAAAATTATTGAGAGTTAATCAAAAAATAATAATCAAAATAAATTAAAATTACAATAATGTTACACATCCAAGTGATTTTGCCAATCAAGTCCAGCCAAACTCCCTCCACACACGCGTTAGTTTCTCTCTCTTCATTACTGTAGTTTTTTTTTTTCGTTTTCTCTTCGTCACAATAAGAAGAGAGGAGAAGGATGATGACAGTAGCGATGACGATGACCACGATGACAGCGATAATGACGGCGACGGCGGCTGCGACGACGACGATGAAAACAGTGGCAAGAAGATTAAGAGAAAGAAGGATGAGAAGCAGCAACGGTGACAAGAGGTGGAGAAGTAGCAGCAGCAGTAACAAGAGAAGAAGAACAAGAAGAAGAAGATGATGATGAGGAGGAAGAGAAAGTGGTAGAGTAGATGCGGTAGGAGGTGGAGGAAGAGCAACAACAGAAGACGAAGAAGAAGAAGAAGAAGATATTGATTTGTGTTTTATTCATCAAATTCGTTTCTGTTTTCTTTTCTATTCCGTTTCTGTTTTTCTTTCATTTCCGTTTCTATTTTCGTGAAAATCCAATTCAGTTCTTATGTGAAAATTCGTTTTTGTTTTATATGAAAATTCCGTTTCTATTTTAAATAAAATTCTGTTTCTGTTTTCGTGACCCAAAGTCACGCTTGGGCGTAAATAAGACCACGCCTAGACGTGGCGCCAAATCCATTTCTGTTTTCTTTTCAATTCCGTTTCTGTTTTTTTTTTCAATTCTGTTTCTGTTTTTGTAAAAGTTCAATTCGGTTTTTAGTTTGCAAATAAGGTTTTGGATCAAATAAGACAAAAAATATTGAAAAAATTGTTGTTTTTTTTTTAAAAAAAATTTAAATACCCGATTAAATTCAAATTTTAAACTGTTGGAATTTAGAAACAAAAGATTGTTCATTGAAATGGATAAACAAGCTGTCTCGACGAGCTTGAACAATTTTAATGGTTTTACTCAATTCTACCCGCAGTGAATCGGGTTGACAATCTTATCCGATCATATTAGATCGAATTGAATACCCGCAAATATAACGAAGAGGGAATTTTTTTTTCCTTTAACAATTAACCATTACACATTTTAGTTTTTTGTGAATTAAGTATATTTGATTACACACTTTATCTAACCTCAGATTATGTAAAAAGAATTTAGGACAAATTAATCTTTTTTTTTTATAATTTTCACAATTTGATAATATCTTGCTCTAAATGTGTTGTTTAGTTAACTTGTCCTAAAATTTTACTTTTATAATGTGTAATGATATTTTAAAAAAAAATATATAACTGTAATAACAGTTATATAAGCATTCATGTAATAAATAAATTAGTCAAAAGAATGTAACAAATAAATGAACTGAAATTAAAACCTTATAAGAAATAGTTATTTCTGATTTGTTACAAGTTACAACTACAGTAAATAAAAAAAAAAGGAAATGTGAATATGAGAGGAGATAAAGCAAGGAAGGGGGTGTTGAGAAAACGACAAAAGATAGGAACCCCGTTTGTCAGAAATATCTGAAACAACCCAACACAGAAAGAAAGAAAAGCAAACCAAAGAAAAGAAAAGAAAGCAGCGCAAATGTTACTCTCACCGGTAATAGCCGGTGCTCATCAGGTTACCTGAAACCCTATGTAAATGTAGTAAATAGGCGTTGCTATCTCCAACAACAACATCATCATCATCATTCATCAAAACATCCTCCTCTTTGGGAGTTCGCACTTTGAACAAAGAGAGAATCTCTCTGAACCACACAAAATGAAAGACACACCAACACACATAGACCCAGAACCCCATTCCACATAGCTTTATTTTCATTTCATTTTTTTTATATTTATTATTTCATTATTCTCAATCAATTATTCATCATCATCATCAATTCTCACCACGTATCTCTCTCTCTCTCTCTCTCTCTCTCTAATCTTTTGCTTCTTCTTCCAATAAACATACATCATCACTTCCCTCTCTTCTTCTCTTGCTCTACTTCATCACATAATAATTATTCTCTATCCATGTCATTGAATAATCCCATCGCTTCTTCTTCTTCATCATCATCTACTAGCTAGTAGTAGTAGTACTAGTACTCCTGAAAAGAAAAACCTTCATTTTTTTTTTCAGTCCTTTCCTTCTTTATCTTCTTTCTTTCTTTCTTTTTGGGGCTACTTTTTGAATTTAGTTTTTCTAATTTTACCCTTTTATGGCTGAGGAGGGTTTTGAGGGTTATCATGTCCCACAACAAAGTAGAAGAGATAAGCTTAGAGTAGTTGTGGCTCACAACCAACATCAACAACAACAAAATCTTGTTGAATCTTCTTCCACTCCTACAACTACTACTAATAATTCTACTCTTACTTGGTATGATCCTTCTTCACTCCTTCCCTCTGATTTATTAGCAGCAGCAACACATCAAGGTCATCACGGTAATTTCCACCACAACAACGAAACTGCAGTGAAGAAAGAGGAACATCAACGTTCCAGTTTCATGATGGGGTTCGGTGTAGTAACCGCCATCAATAACAACGCTTCTTCCTCCTCTTCTTCTCCTTCTTCTTACATGGATCCACAATCTTCTTCTTCTTTGCATTTGAATAACCCCTCAATTCACGTTTTCGGCAACAACAACAACAACAACAACCCTTCGTTTCTCTACCAGCCGCAGAATCTCAGAGATTTCGACAATCATAGCGGTTACGGCGGCGGTGGTGGCGGTGAAATCATGGTGTTCAAGCCTGAACCGTTATCTTTATCTCTCTCTTCACACCACAATAACCATGGAAGTAACAATAACAATCATAACAGTAACAACAGCAACAACAATGGTAATAATCTTCCTCTAGAACTGAATCTTCAGCGGTACGGGGCTATGCTTTGCGGCGGTGGCGGTGTGATTCCGGGGTTGGTGGTTGGAGGAGGAGGGAATAATAACAACAGTAGCGGTGGAGGTTCTGGTTGTTCGAACGAAGCTTCTAGAAGCTGTTCGTCGGTAATAGTGCCGCAAATGATGGGTCCGTTTACGGGTTACGCTTCGGTGTTGAAGGGATCCAGGTTCTTGAAACCGGCGCAGCAGTTGCTGGAGGAGTTGTGTGATGTTGGTGGTGGTGGTGGTGTTGATGCTGAAGATAAGATCATTGTTGCTGATGCTTCGTTAATGGAACCTACTACTACTACTACGCCATTAATGGAGTGCTTGAATCATCATGAAGATCCATTGCTTGCAGATCATGGTGCTGCTGCTGTTGAGAGTCGCAAGAAGTCGAGGCTCTTAACCATGCTTGATGAGGTCTGTTGTCTTTGCATATGATATTTCACATCGAAATAATCTTCTATTTAATTTAATTTAAAATAAATAATTTGGTTTGACGAAATATATTTGGGTCTAGAATTATTGTTTCTCTTTCTTTTTTTTTTTCTAAGAAAATTCTTTTGAGGATGTTATTGGAAACATTTCGGTTAATACATTGATTTTAGCTGTTCATCTTATTTATAAAATTAAAATTAATGGTTAATAATACTTAATATCAATATATTAAACAATACTACAATAGTGTACTTAAAATGCTTCCAATGTTATTTGTATACCAAGAGATTTGTGCACCAGAAATTAGTTGTCTTTTATACGTATGTTCATGGTTTTTGTGGGTTTGTTGTTTGTATATATACTTGTGAACCGTAGCAACACCAACTTCTCTACTCTTTGATTTTGATTTTGATGTGGTTTTGAGATTTTGATATGACAGTCTAACCTTTTTTTTTTTCATGCTCAAATTAAGTGTTTATAAATAACTCAATTTTCGTTGTGTAAATAAATGAGTTTTTTATTTTATTTTATTTTTATTTATTTCCATCTTTATGATTTGTGTCACTGTCATTTGAAATCTTGGTGAAATGGGGTTTTCTTTCTCTTGTCAACTTCATATCTCTGAGTTCATGTTTGATATAAATGTTTTTTGTCATTTTTGTCCACTTGCATTTTCTGTTTTAGATCAGGTTTTGTCCAGAAGGAAAATGGGTTTCTTTTCCAAATTTGCATGTTTTCTTTTTATTTATCTTTTTTCTTTAAAAAAAATTAATATATTCTTTCGGTCTTTTAGAAAGTTATATTAGGTGCTCATGTTATGATTAATGCTTGTTTAATGATTCCTTCTAAGTGGAAGATTAGTTAGGTTTATTAGTACATACACTAGTATAAGCAAGATTACTACACATAAAAAAATATTTGGAATAATTGGGTAATATTATTAACTGTGATAATTATGTAATTAAACGTATGAAATTATGAATGTTAAATAAGATAATTTTTTGTTATTGTCTCCATAGCATTACTGGTAAGCAAAACTCTCGAGTTAGCTCGAAAAACCTTTACTACTTTACAAGATTTAAATCCTCAAATCCAGTTTAAGATTATAGGATTTGACTATGATTCCAGTTTACCTAAATTCTTGAGTTTGTGGATTATTATTGCATGAAGTGATTTTATATAAGATGGATCAACTTTTTGTAACTATGTACAATTCTGTATGTATTAAGATTCTTGCAATTAGTGTGATGGATGGATGGCCCTCAGTGAACTCAATTATCTTTATGGAAAAGTTAATGGGAGGGAATATATGCATTAAGAGATTGGTTTTGTAAAGGGCCTGACAACCATTGAAAGATATATATCTAATTGGTGACAATGTTACCCGTTTGGAGGGATAATTATTTTCCATAAAGTTGAAGGAATCCATTGGAAAAGATTTATACTCTTAAATAATTTTAATAAAAAAAGAAAGAAAGAAAGAAAGAAAGCATTTAGTGATATGTTTGTGGAGGTGTTCAAATCTTAAAGAAAGTAAAAAACTTAGATACATATATATTCTTAGTAGATGATGATCAAATTGATATTGATATTTGATAAGGTGTTTTGCCTTTTAAGTGGGAGTGCCTTTATTTGTTTGTGATTGTTTTGACAAACTCTCTAAATTATGGATTCTATAATAGTAGAGTATGTCATTAATAGTTCTAACCAAAAACTATGGATATAATTTGAATTTATTTATTCTAAAATGATTTAGTCGGCAATTATATGAACTTCATATATTTGATTTTTCCCCCTTTTTCCCCCAACTTGATGAGATTAATATTCTCATATGATATGATATGGTGGATGTATTTGGCGCATATATTCATTCTGTGTACTGAATATATACTAGATATTCATATATTATTAGGACAACATGAATAATAAACTATAATAACATGCATGTAATTAAACTATATGTTTGATACATGGCTTGTTAAGCATATTAGAAGTAAAAAAAAAAAATGTAAATCTTTCAAGTTCTTTATGCCTTGAATTGGAAAATGAAAACTTTCTACTTTGACCCTTTTAACATATTCTCTTACATCACTATCACTATTTAGCTAAATTCTATGTTATATATATATATATATATATTTCACTCTACTTTTCCCTACCACATTTATTATATATATAAAAATTTATGTCACAGTTTCTGCATAGTGGTTAGTTCCTGTGGATTCTCCATACCCGTGATTCAGCAGTCTGGGAATTATGACCAATGCTTGTAATAGGATTTAAATTAAATGGTGTAAACATGATGCAAATTAAAGTGGTGCTACATCATTATTACTACTAGTAATTTATACATTCCCCTTTTGCTTTCTCAACATTACATTAAATTGCATATTTATGCTCTCTTTTTACTACTAACAAGCCTCATTTTAGAATTTTCCTATGATATTATTCCTTTTTTTTTATTTATTAATTCCACCGATTCATTTCATGTGTATAGTTTGTCAATTTTGTTATTCTCCTAAACGAATCAAAGCACAACCACTCTATGTAGTTTTGTTTTGCATGTTTTAGCTATTATATTACTAATTGTAGCTTGCACTTATTTATAGTTTTGCAAATTTCTTTTGCTCTTAATATTATTTGTGGTTAAGGCCCCGTTAGAAATCTTCAATTAAAACTGTTTATTAACAGGATCATGAACAATTTTGGTGACTAAATAAAAGCTAAGCTTCATTGTTTGGTAGAAGTAAATATGTGGATGTACATGAGAATGTGCTGTCATGTCACCTTTGGTTTTGCATCATTATGGTTGTGTAGCATAGACTTCCTTTGCTTACCCATTTATGACTTTCTGCCTCTAAAAGAGAGAAGCAACCTATTTTGATCCTTTTTATTATTATTCATTTTCAAAATTTATTTTTATTTTTTTAAATGAAGATTCTAGTAACTATGTAATTTGAAGATTAGTGGGAAATTTTTTCCTTTGTATTTTGTAATTGGAAATTTGGGTTGGGTATGGTCAATTCAAGTCAAGAGATGTAGAACATTCAACCATCAAAGTTAATATACAGTTATACACTTTAGGAATTGTTATTTGCTAACATATGGATTGGTCTTTGTCCTATCAATTGTTGCTCGAAATACCTATGCATGAAGCATATAATTGGACAGTGTGCTGTAATTGTTTTGTGATTCCCATTTAGGCAATTATAAGTTTGTTTGTCTTCTATATTTGTGTTGTGTTTGAAAATTTCACATGATGTCGGGTGGCTACTCACATGTCTTCATGTGAAGATGGTACTGATAGATTGTTTAGTCAAACATATTTTGTTGAACGTGTCAAACGGTTTACAATACCATCTTCATTTGAAGATATCTTTATGCAAGTAACCATCATAGTGAAAATCAATGCACGGCAAGTTTACAAGAAATATCTCGTGAGAGAATCTGTTCGGCGAAAATTATGCATCGGTAAACATATCTCTAGAAAGTGCTACATTTACTAATTCATCACGTTTTTGTTGTGGGGAATGAGTGGTATCATCCTAGGAATGCAAACTATCATTCGAGGTGTTTGTTATTCAACTTAGTGAACTAAGTATCATTAACCTCTATGCTTTTTACATGTGTCATGATATACCGGCCAAATAATCAGTTCAGTACTAAAATGTTATTCTGAAGTAGTCATAAGTCACTTGATTCTAGTTGTGTATGGTGTAAATAGCTCAATTAGATTCGTTGCATAAGTAATCATAATTCATAAGCGATATTCGATGGTTGTTCTGAATGTGACAGCTTTTGTTTCTTTGTTGTAAACAGGTTTATAGGAGGTACAGGCAATATTATCAGCAGATGCAGGCGGTGGTAACATCGTTCGAGTATGTCTCGGGCCTCACGAACGCAGCTCCATACGCGAGTTTGGCCATGAAGACAATGTCCAAACACTTTAGATGTTTGAAGAATGCAATTACTGACCAACTCCAGTTCAACAATAAGACTCATGTTCAACTAAGCAACAGGAGAGACGATTCTCCGAGATTCGGCAACAGCGATCGCGGCCCTTACGGCCAAAGGACAGGGTTTATTGAGCACCAACCTGTTTGGCGACCTCAAAGAGGCCTCCCTGAGCGAGCCGTGACGGTTCTCAGGGCATGGCTATTCGAGCACTTTCTGCACCCGTAAGTTCCATTTTATTTTCTTTACAATGCCTGAACTACTGATTTTGTGGTACATTTTGACTCTCTTTCTTGCACTTATTCATATTACTCAGTTAATTTTTTGGCCTTGTGCAGTTATCCGACCGATACGGACAAGCTAATGTTGGCTAAACAAACCGGATTATCTCGAAGCCAGGTGGGAATTCTTGATGGATTATTTCATGCTAGAATAAATGCAATATTTAAATAAATATTTTCATGCTTATTGATGATTTTGTTTGTTGATATTCTACTATATATATGTATGGATCAGGTGTCTAATTGGTTTATTAATGCAAGAGTAAGGCTTTGGAAACCAATGGTGGAAGAAATACACATGCTAGAAACCCGGCAAGCTCAGAAAAATACCCAAAGGGAAGAACATAGTAGGAACAAAACGAGTGATCACTTGCCTTCGGATAACACTCTTGTTTCCGAGAATCCGTCGACCTCTGCTGCTGATAAATTCCAGGATGCACCTTACAAGCAAGCTATGAATGAGCTTCCGAGCATGCCGATTAGGACTCAAGAACAAGTGAATCTTGCCTGCGCGGGGAATCAGCAAGTTGGCATTGGAGTGAGCATGGGAAGTGCTAGCAATAGTGTGTCACTTACACTAGGCCTTCACCAAAATCATGGGATTGGTTTGGCCGAACCGTTTCCATTGAGTGCGGCTCGGCGCTTCGGTCTTGGCCTAGAAACCAACGGCGAAGGCTATGTCATGAGCGGTTTTGAATCGCAAAATCGCCATTTCGGAAGGGATGTTATTGGAGGGCAACTATTGCATGACTTTGTAGGATGATGAAGAAGAAGAATGTCTTCAATCTTTAGTAGCTTTGCTTGGACTTTTCAATTTGATTGGGGTGATGAGAAAAAAAAAATACTAACCATGTTTCTGTTGTGCTCTTTCATGAACCATGAAGAAATTAGGAAGATATGTATGAAGGAAATAGAATTATTGTATAAACTCATTTTAGGCGAGGGGCAAAAATGTCAATCATAGTTTCATATGCTGAAATTCCAATTCAGCCTTTGTACTATGGGAACAATATTTGTATGGTGTAAGCTCTTCTCTTCCATTTTAAATTGTTGTCATCTTTCAAACCAGGGAAATGGATTTCACACTTGTTATCCGAGTGATGTTAGTATTTTATCCTTACTCTAATAATTTAAAGAGAAATAATATGAAATCATTTGAGTTGGGCATATTCAAGTATTGAAGATTCAAATACCAAAATTACATCTTCAATGAACTTCTTAAGAAACACTCGAGACTCAACTGTAGTGCATTTTCAGTGCCTTTTCTTTTTCCTACTGCACCCTCTTAACATTTACCAAAACTAAGATGTGAAGAAACATTCTTGGATAAAATGTTTCATGAGGGTAAAATGCATGAATACTGAGTTCATGTTGGAACTTGTTTGAATCATGGAACAGCAAAGTTCTTACTCAGGCCACTCAGGGACATCATATCAAATCTGCCTAAATCACTCAGCTCAAGATCTTCAACCAAGTCATTCCAAGTTTCCAACTGTATCTAGTAATAGAAAATTCAATGCTGTGAGTGCCAGTAAGATTTCTTTTTTATTTTTATTTTTTTTGTTCGAGAGTTCTAATAGCAAAATGAGAAAAGATGGAGAGTAACAAAGATACCATGAGTTAGCGCAAGATTAGATTCGGGCCAAGAACAGGCCGCATGCTCCCATAATAAAGAACACAAACTAGTGTTTTTTTTTTTTTTTTCTAATACCAAAAAAAAAAAAAGTAACATCATAACAAACAAAAACATAAAGTTTTAGTAATAAAAACAAGAGTAAACACCTAATCCGGCCCCGATCATTTTCAATTTGGACAAGCCCACCCCTAATGATTCGAAAACCCCAATCCGACCCTCAACCATTTAAAAATTTGGACAAATAGGTCCTTGAAACCGGTTTGTGAGGTTAGGATTTAGGGTTGATAAACCGGTTTTAGGGGCCTATTTGTCCCCATTTTTAAATGGTTGAGGTCGGATTGGGGTTTTCGAATCATTAGGAGTGAGCTTGTCCAAATTGAAAATGATAATTTTCTTCTTTGACAATAGCTCCTTCATGTTTTTGACATAAATAAGAGTTTTTTCCATATGTTTGAGCAAATGGATATTTACTCTCAGGCAAGAAAACACTTCCAAGAGCTTGGAGAATGGCCTTGTATGCTTCTTCGAAGATTGTGGTGGATGATGGATGACTTCTTGGTTCTTTATCTCTACCACATCTTCTAGTTTCTCTGTTGGGGCTTCTTCTGCTTGCACCTCTGAAATCTCTTCCAATTCTATGACTCAAATTGCCTTGCACTCTTCTCTTGAATTGGCCGGATTGGGTATTTACTCTAAAAACAAAACCCTGTCTCACTAAATGAAAAACTTGGTTAGTCTATTGGTTAGCTCACTAGTATCAAAGGTTCGAATCCCGCCTTGTGCATGCAACAATCCAGTAGCCAACGGTAAACTCTTAAATAAAGCTCAGATCCGCAGAAGATTAGAGAGAAACGGAGATGTGAAATTGGGGAAGACAAAAAGTAAATAACGTGAACCCTAATTATAGGGTTAAAATTAAAATTTTATAAATTATGTGAGGATATTTAAAGAAAAAATATACGAAAGTTTCAGTCCGTATTCTGAGTCCAGCTATTCTTACCAAACCCTACCTTGGGTTTCCGTAGTTCGACTTAGAGTGTTTTTATCGAGTTTGACCGGGTCAAATTGGATTTGATAAGTTCAATTATCCATACAATTAGTTTGATTTGTTTTTTTACTGAGCCATAATTTCGTATTTAGTCTACGTCATCAATATTATTTCCAAAAAAATGAAAAATAATACGTAAAAATAAGTAAATAACTAACTTCTAGTTATAACTAATATAATTATTCTTAAATCAAAAGTTTTGTGTCTAAAAAAAAGTTTTTTTATTACCCAGTTGATTATTTAATGATTGAGGTATAACCGAGAATAATTTTTGTGGAGAAAAGTTGTATCTGATCTTGAGGTATCAATTTGACCCTCAGTCCAAGGACTAGACTATATTTGTTTCGACTCATAGCCCTAATTTATTTTTTTTAAGAAGTTAAAAGCCCTGGCCCTGAATAAACCTAAAAAATAGGGCTAAATTAGGGCCCAAAACGCCATTCAGCCCAAATATTCAATCCCATAAAAACCCAAAATCCTAAAATCCCTCTTCTCTCAACCCTAACTTCGCCGTCCACTCTTCTCAATTCTCTCAGCCATCACCCAGCGCGCCAACACCTTCTCGTGTCGCCGCCATTCCTAGAGCCTTCATCTTCTTCGGTTTGGCAACTCAGGTAAGTTCTTGTTCTCCTACAATTCATGATTTTTTCCCTTTTTTGGTGAGTGTTTACTGAGATTATAGGCCTTGTTTGACTTGAGTTCACATTCTTATCATGTGATTCTGAAGTAATATTTACTTCCTATATATATATGACCACTAAATGGTAGCTGTAAAATGTGATAGTTATGTTTTGAAATATATCTTTGTCCTATTTTCTGTTTTTTGGCTGTGTGGGTCTTTGTTCAATGCGGCTCCTTCTAGTGATTTTAACTAGGGTTTGAGGAGGTCAATTTGTATCTGGATTTAGGAAATTCAAGCATATGCCTTTTTTTTTTCCTTTAGGAATTTTCTGTGCAGATTTGAATTCGAAGTTTGGCGGTTTTTCTTTCTTTATTTTATTTTCCGTTTTTCTGAGGGCTTATTGTTTAGAGAGGGATCAGCGTAATCTATTTATTAAATTTTTGTTTATTTCTTGAGTTTTTTCAATTCTTCAATAATTCGGTCAGTCCTCTTTGCTCGAGAACATTTTTTTCAGCTTTGAAAATGTTTTCCTCTACTGTTTTAAGTGATTTTATACTTATTTGTTATTTCTAACAATTTGGAAGCAGAATTCTTTTCCCTCACATTTTGGGCTTTAGTATTTGAAGAATAAATTAGAAATCTGCATTTATTATTCTTTCTTTTTTTTTAAAAAATTACTTGTCTGTAATTATCGAAGTGAAGAGAAGTATTTGATGTTCTCAGCTACTGAGTTGATATCAAGGCCGTGGTAATTTGTAGTTATGGCTTGAAACCAATAACCTATAATTTCTCAAGATTTAATCCGATATAGCATAATTTAGGCATCAAGGGCTATTGTTTTCGCTTCTTTCTTTGATTTTGTTTGGTCTGCCTTCAGCTTCTATTTGAAGATGGTTACTTGTTATTTCTGCCCCTAGAAATTTGGTATTTTCCATCCTTGATTTAATCAGTATGGTTTAACTTGTATCTATCTTACACAGATGTATAATCTTGTTTTGGTGGCAATTTTATCATTAATAAGAAAAATACTACCGTAGTACTGTTATGTTGAAATTAATATAGGTTGCATGAGTGCTCTAGAGTTTGCCCATGGATGAATAGGATGAAGAAAATGTTGATTTCTTGAAATTTGTGCTTTAGATTTGCATTTAATGGTTTTTGTCTATCCGTTTCCTCAGTTTGTTAATGAATTACGAAGCATGTGTAAGTGTGACTGTGTGAGAACATGATTGATTGTTCCTTAGATTCATCATGTAATAACATTTGGTTTTACTGTTTTCAGTGGTTCAAAATTTTTTATGGACTATTTAGTCACAAAAACTGGAAGAAGATAGAGCAAAGATTGTGATTTGTGCGTAGAGCACCCAAATGGAGCTGCGGAGTTGTGGTCATCTTCACTTTATCCAGTCTATTAATGGTGGTTTAGTTACAAAAGTCCTCAATATTACCCGTGGGCGACCAAAACTTTCATACAAAGATGTCAAAGACATATATGATGGCTTATCCTTTAATCATTATGATGCAAAAGTTGAAAGATCATGCATCGATGCATTGGTGGAAGTAACAGGGAAAACTGAATAAAATTCTTCAGCATGAACCAATGATGATGATATTCTAATAATCAACTTGGTTGAGGATGATTCTGACAATTTCACGCTAAACCAAATTAAACAAAGGTGCAAAACACGGAAGAGAAAACAAAAACAAGGTCTTGATCCGTCTAAAGGTGAAATTAAAGTTGAAGCCTCGCCATTGCTGGATGATAATGACAACAAGAAAAAGCAAATTGCAACAGATGATTGGGGACCCTCAGTAGCTGTAGATCTAAACAAGCAAAGAAGGCCAAGAATAGAAATTGCATTAAAGACCCAATCTCTACTTCTACCCAAGAGATTATTCTAGTTGTCAAGGCTGAAGATGTCTTGGATGATGAGGCGTCTCCACCTGTTAGTGGCGTCTCCACATGAAGATTTCCTTCATTGACTTCAATTCCTTCGTGAGTATTATTGTCTAACATTCTACATCGTGCATCTGCTGCCATGAAAATGCTATGGCACTCTTGCGCAAGATGACTATTTTTGCGTAGTATCGAATTTCAGGATAGTCATCATGTGAGCTAAAAGGATATAACAAGGCTTCAATTCGAATTTCCAATATTTGTGCAAAATCCTAAGGTAACAA